>CAIGRL010266454.1:0-23247 GCA_903798325.1 Fraxinus xanthoxyloides | reverse complement strand
GAATTGTCTCTCAGTATACTCAAACCGTCGAGTATACAATCTGTTATATTTCATATGATCATGGAGTCTTAGATTATTATCGCAAATTCTAACACGTGCATAATATAAACGTTAATTCAAAATGTCGTTGCAATATACTTACTAAAAAATTTGGGCACAAGACTAACATTCCTATCACCATGAAATGGCTCGTGATGGTGCTGAAATTTATTTTTGGTCAAAAATCAATTATTGGAATGAACACCATGTAGAAGCAATAATTTAGCCAAGAATGAATAGAGTGGACTAGTGGATGGCAATTTCTACACTTAAGGGGGCCATATACGTGATCTTGACTTGTATGTGAAAATGAGATGTTTTTCTCCTAATATGATTTAATAATGTGAGTGAATGATTGATGGTGTCCCTTTTCATTCCACTTTCCAATACAAGTTACTGTGTATAGTCAAGTTATATTGATAACTTCTTTTGTGTTCTCTACAAGTGAACTTCAAGGAAAATGGTTGCCAAATTAGTCACTTAAGTAGACCCAACAAAAGGAGTCATAATTTGATTAATTGCACTTAAGTCCTCAAACAATTGGACAGCAACCAAATGAGACCCTAAAATTTTAAGTCTTGCAACTAAGTTCTAAATTTCAAATTAACGGCTAGTAATAAAATTCGAGGCGTTACATAGTTTCCTTTCCAGATGAAGTCGGTTAATACCAGCTTGTCAACCACTTTTTAAGGCTATATATCGCTTCGAATTGAGGAATCTCCTTTTCTACTTGAAGAATGTAACTTAGGGTTAATTTTCAAGGCATGGCACGACACCTTTGAATCAATTCCCACCATGCCTCAATGGGAATACATCTAGATTCCATTTCAAGAAACTGCTCGAGTTCCATTCCCTGTTCCTTGGGCAAGTCATTTTCGACCAGGAGTACTTTGATGCCATCTTGACTTACAGTTATAGTTACGAGTTTCTCAATTGAAAAAAAAACTTGGGATTTTAGTTCAATGTCTGAGACTACTTCCATAAACTTTGCCTCGACGGCTGACGAATATTCAAAGATATATGGACATACAATGTAGCCCTTTTGTTAATAGAAGGTTCATGATAAGAATGTGATGAAAAAGTTGAAGACATAAGTGCAAAAATGAGCAAAAGTCTAGAACGTCTATTGTAATTAAAAGTGTAGTTAATAACAAGTGTCGTGTGGATAATATTATCCCTATTATTTTTCTTTTTTGTTTGCTAAATTATAATAAAGCTTGACTATGCTCTTTAGTTTACTTCTCCACTATTCGTCTTTACCGTCTTTTGAGGATTGTCGGCTCCACAACTCGCCACCCCAAGTCGAAGGCTCCACAATCGCCACCGCAAGTAATCGACTACCTCCGTTTCATGATTCACGGCCCAAATCACATCCAATAAAGGTCATCCCCCCTCTTCAAGCCCACTTGGGAGTTTTGATTACTAATTATGGGATTTCTGAAGTATAGATTTTAGACATTTATAAGGGATTCAATTTTGGACGGTTTTAGTAGCAAATTTTAAAACAATTCAATCATTGCTTGAGAGCTTATTATCCCGTGATTTTAAATATTTTAGAAAAAAAATAAAATTATATATATGCTCATATATTAAAAAGGTAGGTAAGTGTAAGGAATATAGAGTAAATTCGAACATCACTTAATGAACTTTTTAATTTTTTGCATGATATTTTTTACTCTTAAGTGATGCTTTATTTACAAGTAACTTTTTTATAAATAAGTTAATGTTTTAACTAAAAAGTAAAATATTTACTTATAATTAAAATTGTAATTTAATAATCACTTTTTTTTTGTTGACGTAGGAACCCACAACAGTTGGGTCCAGCGGATCCCCAACCACCTAGAAGGGGCGGAACCTTGATTACTGTGAGTGGGCACTAGGTAAACCTCGTTTCATGTACAATAATCCGTAAACCACGCATGAGAGAAAAATTGCACTAGGAAAATCCGGAGCTACGGGCTCGAGCGAGAAAATGTTGGCAAAGAATTCGAACTCGTAATATTCGATTTTCGCGTTCACCTACTACACTAACTTGACTATCCCCAAAGGGTTATTATTATTATTAATAAATACAAGTTCAAAACAAATGAAAGTCCTTACTTGGCATTGATTTTGATTAATTTTGAAATAACAGGGATACTAGGTTTACTGAACAGAAACCATTAAAAAGTTTGCCTCATTACTGTTATAATCAGGAAAAAGAACAAAAAAAAAACCTTCAATTTCGTTGGTTACAAGAATATTCAAACAAAATCTGAGATCGCAATTTGCAATAAGCATAGAATTCGACCAAATAAAGATAAAGAACATAATAATTAACAAGTACTATTAAACTCTAGAATTTATAAAGACCCAATTAAAAAATTATCAAAATATTTCTAACCTTGGAATGAAATCAAGAGCGTTTCGGTATGAAAGAGTAAGAAGACATACTCAATTAGTTCTGCCCAATTGAATATTGCAGCCTGCTGGCATATTCGATAGTCGGGGATGCGGAGGGAAACGGGTTAAATTACCAATGACCATCCAACTTTATATTTATCATCATCATGATCACCCAATTTCATATAACGTTTCACTATGACCACCTAATTTCATATAACGTTTCACTATGACCATCGCCGCCCAATTTTTTTTAACCATTTTCACTAATTTTAAAAGAGGTAAAACAGAAACATTATATTATATGTATATGTATAAAATAAATTTAAAAAAAAAAACAAAAAAAAAAGTTTTAAATTTTAAAAACATTTTTAAATAAATTTTTATTTTACTTTAAATTAAGGAACGTTTTTTTAAAATAAATTTGTATTTTATTTTATTTTTCTAAGTAATTTTTTTAAATAAGCTTATATTTTATTTTATTTTTTTTAAGTAAAAATTTTTAAAAATATAAGTTTTATTTTATTTTTTAAGTAAATTTTTTTTAAATAAGTTTTTTTTTAAAATAAGTCGTTATTTTAAATTTATTTTATATATATAATGCAAAGTTGTCGTTTTACCCCTTTTAAAATTAATGAAAATGATGAAAAGAAGGTGGGTGGTCATGGTGAAATGTTATATAAAATTAGATGGTTATGGTGATACTAAATATAAAGTTGGATGACTATGGTGAAATAAAATCAAATTGAATGATCATAATGACACATAGTATAAAGTTGAATGGCTATTAGTGAATTGAACCTGAGAGAGACCGAAGAGAGAAGGGGAGATGAAGAGAGAGGGATCAAGATGTTTGGGCTTGTGTTTTGGGTATGAGAATTGGGCAATGGTGGGTTATAAGATTTCAATTTTTTATTTTTTGTGTGTGGAATTTACATGTGTTTAAAATTACACTTCATAAATCAAAGATGAAGTTTATTTGTTCACTTTTTAGGTATTTAATATGTTAATTAAATAGTAAATATTTCAATTAATTGATGCGCTTATCATGTATGTCAAATGTTGGATTAACTTCACTTTCTTTATTTTTGAAACCTTCATTCTTCTCACACGTAACCTCGACACCCTCCACAACTCCACAATTCTTCTACATTTGACGTTCCTAAATCTCCAACTTTCGGAGACTTCAACCGTATAATATCATCCCCAATCGTATGTTAGCCTCGTACTATATATATTTATTTTATTTACTTTATGAAAGTTGTAGATTCTGAAAATGAAGTATAATGGCTAAATTGAAGGGTTAAAATAAGAAAAATAAGATAGAGGAGACACCAGATAGAAGAATAAAAAACAGAGTCAGAGGAATGCCCTAAAGAATTCCATCAAAAAGATAAAAATCATCTGAGTCAAGCAAAAAAATGTCCACGAACAAGGTATTTTCAATTTTTTTTTTCATTTTTTTTTTTTTTTTGTTCATTTGGGTTATATATATGTAGTCCAAAATTGAAGGGTAACAGGTATTGCAAATGTATTGGACATTTGTGACATTTATTCGATTCAATTTTAGTAACGAAGGAAATGGGTGAGGGTTTCCATTTGAAAGTGTTGTTTTAGAGAAATTGATATTTTTTTTTAATAATGAATGATTTGTGACATACAATAGGCCGTACGTGACCTTTCAATTCGATTGTGTCCAAGGTTTTTATGGATCTGCAACATGAATCATACCATTCTATGCATATGTGACTTTATTTACATGATTATGTACCATTATATGTATTTATGACCTCATTTAGTTTCTTTTTTCAAATATTTACCTAATCGTATACCATTATGTTATGTGCTCTAATTTACTTGATTGTCTAAGATTCTGTATGTCTATAACTTGATTTAGTTTACATTTATAATATGTGACTTGATTGAAAACCATTATATGTGACCTGATTTATAGTTGTCTATTATTATCTCTATGTGTGGCCTTATTTATCGTACCATTTCAAATTTGGTTTTAACATTGTTTTCATTTAAACACGTGATTCAGGTGTGAAGCTTTATCATACCACAAAGTAGTTCGTTTCCTGGAAAAATTACCATTACCATGACAAAAGGTCTTCTGATGAACCTCAAAGCATATTTAAGTGAAGCCCAAAGACATATACTCATGTGAATATGCTTTGTACACTTTCTGGAATGCCATGAAATTGCGGTTCAATGTATCTGATTGCATGGACTTGAGGGTGATGATTGATTGTAGCCTTCCACAGCAGAAGAATGGGTAAGTTTGTGACCAATATTTCAAAGTATACATCAGTTAAATAAGTTTCATTCATAATAAATTGTTTTGTGTTGTTCTTCAGCCACGATTGAGGAATATTCTTGATTAAATACGTTGAATAAATGCTCCATAACGATAAAGAATATATACCACATAAATTTGACGTTGGCAGGATTAGGTCGGATATAGCCATACTGCTCTATAAATATCGAGAGACTAGGAAGCCTACAAATCGTGAAAGCCTACAAATGAAGAAATGATTGTTATAGAGTGATAGTTGAAAATATACTTGAAATCAAGATAATGAAGGGGTTTGTAAAGTTTGTAAATACCGGATTCATTTTATTTGTCCTTTTTAATATTGTGCACGATGGAACTAACTGTAATGAATATGAAATTGTGGTTGTATATTAAGATGGTGAAAACTTATTTAGTTTAGCGTTTGAGCAAATGTTTGAAATGTTAAATTACTCTGATGTCATGTTTCATTTGCACTTGATAAATGTAACAGGTTTTTGGTACAATTGCACAGTTTATTTGCTCGGATCATAGATATAGGACACATATTACACTTATCAAGTCCAAAGTTATCATGTACACACACAGAGGTTATGCTACTCAGTTTTGAACATACACATACAACTTATTCATGTTTATAAGTGACATATTATGTTAATTAGTTTATTATACACATGTCATAGAGTCCAATGCAGTGGTCACATATTGCTGTCATTAGGTCACAGAGTATACTACACAGGTCACAATTTATCATGCATCGCTCATATGTTGCATAATTCTTGTCCATACGTTACAATATATTGAATTGGTCACATATTACAATATCAAATCATAGATTATGCTTCATATGTCACATGATATAAATTGAAGATCACATATGAATTACCAACGCCACAGATTAAATATAAACTATGATGCTCGGACTCGGGTACAGGTATTGGGTACGGGTATGTATCCAATCGTCGGATCCATTATTTTCTAAAATATAGGATAAGGGGATATGGCTAAAAAATGTTCAAGTTTTGGACACGGGCACGTAGGTACGTCTTTCAAATTTCAATTTTTTTATTAACCCAAAATGTAATTTTAAATACACCAAAATCAACCATTCACAAATCAAGAGATGAGTATTGAAAAAGGGGTTAAAACGAATAAAATAAAATTTTGGGGTTTAGTTTTCAATTATAAAAAGTTAATTACTAAATGTTATATAAAATAGAAAATGAGAGATTTTATTAAAATTTAAACTTAATAAAATACTAAGTTACACTATATGAAATCCATTTTTATTTCATACAAAGAAAGCCCTAAAGATACAGAGAATAAAGGAAAAAAAGAAGAAGGCAAAGAGAAAATATGGAAAAAATAGAAGGAAAAACCCTGTGGAAGAAGAAAAAAAGAAGTAGAAACGGTGAAGTGTCCGATTGAAACATGGAAGATCCGACACATATCTTATACCCATACCCATGTCGTGTCGTGTCGTATCCGACACGGGTACTTCGTCCATTTCGAAGAGTCCGAGCATCATAGAATATAAATGTTCACATGTGTCTGTAAAGTGTTAACATGTCACATATTCATTGTTTATAAGTTAAATATAACTAAAAAGAGGTCACGGATAATATGCACAAATTAAAAGACATTGTGCGCATCTCATCGATTCATCTACACATATTATAGATCAATTTGTAACGAAAATTTTTAATTTATAACCTAAATTGTCCGATTATTTTCAATATAACTGATTCCGACGACAACTAATTGATTAGAACCTCCGAATTTGTTGCATGAATTGTCGATTTCGAGGCCGATAGATAATAATAGGATATATCTATGTGTTATTTATATTGGGTTGTGTGGTGAATTTGTATTTTAGGGAGTTCGGGTTTAGAAGGTAAGTGCATGATTGATTTTAGGAAACTAATTTACACATGCACGAGCACACACCTAACTTTTGGATTTTGAAATCTATTGTTCGGAAATTGATTTGGTGCATACTTAATATAGATGCTTTTTTTTTCTCCTTTTTTTTTCGGCTAATAGGAACACTGGTTGGTTTTAATTTGGACACGGGCTCGTACTAAAAATAAATAAATAAAGTTGGACTAAAATTGGATTTGGACTAGAGTCGGCATAGGTGATGACACTAAGCTGAGAAAAGAGAGGGAAAAAAGGAAAGAAAGAAGGAAGACTTGCAATTTAAGGATGACAAAAAAACTAGCTGAACTCGAAACATGTGGGGCCCCACCCCGAATGGGGCAGAGATTACCTATCTAATTAGGTAAACGGGGTGGGAATGAGGCGATGGTCATTACCCCGAAACGGGTATGGGGCAAGTACGGGAATCATAGTTCATGTCCCGCTACCCGCCCCGTTTAAAGTTAATTTTAANAAATAAATAAATAAAGTTGGACTAAAATTGGATTGGACTAGAGTCGGCATAGGTGATGACACTAAGCTGAGAAAAGAGAGGGAAAAAAGGAAAGAAAGAAGGAAGACTTGCAATTTAAGGATGACAAAAAAACTAGCTGAACTCGAAACATGTGGGGCCCCACCCCGAATGGGGCAGAGATTACCTATCTAATTAGGTAAACGGGGTGGGAATGAGGCGATGGTCATTACCCCGAAACGGGTATGGGGCAAGTACGGGAATCATAGTTCATGTCCCGCTACCCGCCCCGTTTAAAGTTAATTTTAAATTTAAATTTATTTATCAAACAAAAATAATAGATTTATCATATATTTAAAGAGAATATAAGTTGTTCTAACAAATTTGGAAAAAAATAAAGTAATAATATTTACTAAGCAAAGACATAAAAAAAATAAAAGCAAAAAAGAAAATAAATAAAAAATAAATAGAGCGATAAATGAGGCAGAGGACTCGCCTGCCCCGCCTTTATCCCGCCCCATCCCGCTTTAAACGGGTATGAGAATGGGGTAAAGTAACAAAAATACCTGATGGGACGGGGATGAGAATGACCGACTCGTTCCGTTGACATCCCTATTGCAACTTTTGCCATTCTGTACCAATGGATTGAGGCCTCTCATTTTTCTATAATATGACTTCAGTGTGTGAAATAACAATTTGAATGTCGATCTTAAATTAACGTAACAAAAACATAGTTAGGGTGCGACACAATCTAAAATACTTCCAACTTATATGTGTGACTAAATGACTAGTTTATCTTTATATGTATAACATAATGGTATTATCCCAAGTAACTTCTTTAGTGCACCAAGGAATGCTGAATTAGATTGTCAAAACTAGGCAAGATATCAGATTAAAATGTGTGTAAAAAATGGTAATGCTAGAATTTGTTCGTCCCACGTCAGTATTCAAGGAAACACGTTCATTTGAATTTAAAGACACTATTAAAGAGATGATGATGATCTTTTAGCTTTTTTTCAAGATTTTTTTCCTTTTTTTTTTTCTTTTTGTTCTTTAATCAAATGGCACTTGAATTTAATGATATCTCTATCCATCCGTACTAATGATGCATATCCAACGGCACAAATGGCTATCCTTAATTGGTCAGAATGAAGTTCTTACACAATGGATTAGATTTTTTTGACCTAATATATCCAACAATGGTTAGTGGTGCTAGAGGTTGCCATATGGATATCTAACGTTAAGCTATCAAAATGTCACCCACCAATGAAAATTCAGATAATGATTTCTTTAGATCAGGACCATTGCTGCCCAATTCACATAAATTCCTTTACTGGGCTGACCATGGAACGCAAGCCAAATATACCAAAAAATTCTAATTGATCAGTGTAGCTTTCTGTCTAACTTAGTCTGCAATGGCTGCATCGACAATGGCTCTTTCTTCCCCATCTTTTGCCGGGAAGGCAGTTAAGCTTTCACCGTCAGCTCCTCAGATCACCGGTAATGGAAGAATCTCAATGAGGAAAACTGCTACCAAGCCTATTTCATCTGGCAGTCCATGGTACGGCCCTGATCGTGTCAAGTACTTGGGTCCATTCTCTGGTGAGCCACCGAGCTATCTCACTGGTGAGTTCCCTGGTGACTATGGTTGGGACACTGCTGGACTCTCAGCTGACCCTGAGACATTCGCCAAGAACCGTGAACTTGAGGTGATCCACTGCAGATGGGCTATGCTTGGAGCCCTTGGATGTGTTTTCCCTGAGCTCTTGTCTCGTAATGGAGTTAAGTTCGGTGAAGCCGTGTGGTTCAAGGCTGGATCCCAGATCTTTAGTGAGGGTGGACTTGACTACCTAGGCAACCCAAGCTTGATCCATGCACAGAGCATTTTGGCCATCTGGGCTTGCCAAGTCATCTTGATGGGAGCTGTTGAGGGCTACCGTGTAGCCGGAGGGCCACTTGGTGAAGTAGTCGACCCACTTTACCCTGGTGGCAGTTTCGACCCGTTGGGTCTTGCTGATGACCCTGAAGCTTTCGCTGAGCTCAAGGTTAAGGAAATCAAGAATGGAAGATTGGCCATGTTCTCTATGTTTGGTTTCTTTGTTCAAGCTATCGTAACTGGAAAGGGTCCTTTGGAAAACCTTGCTGACCACCTAGCGGACCCCGTTAACAACAATGCTTGGGCATACGCCACAAACTTTGTTCCCGGCAAGTGAGCAAGAAAAATCTAGCTAAATCATAATTTGTGTGGTGTGGGAAATGTTAATGTATATGGATTTGTTCTAATGAAAAGTGTGATTTTTCGCATCATTGAGCACCAATTTCAGGATGAAAATCTGTATAATGCAGATTTAATATTTGAAAATGCTTAAGAATAGATCGAACTAGTAAAATTGACGACGATCAAGATAAATAGAAAGGGAAATGAGAGACCTCAATTGTCTTATTTTATACCGTCTTCTGTTTGTATCAAATTGTTTATATCCTTGCCTTCTGAAGTAGAAAGATGAAGTCATAATTATCTAACTGTCAAAGGAGTCTGGATTACAGGAAATCGGCACAATTAAGGCTATAACATTACAATTATTTGTCGTGGGAAGGAAAAACAAAAAGTAATGAAAAATAAAAATAAAAATCTCGTGTTTCAAAACACGAATGCATTGAGAAATTTGAAATATAAATGCTTCTTTAATAGGAAATTCTCTTGTTTACAACTGCCCAGGGTGTAAACCAGAATACAATATCTATTCTTCAATTAAATATAGAAATGCAGCATCATTTAGGCTAAGCTTCACTGATAAAACTGTATTGCACTTGCTTTTTCTTCACTTTCCTTGTATTCGAAAACAAGCAAGCAGCTAGGATGCAGATTGTTGCATTATGAGGCTAAGTTCAAATGATGAAGTATTCACCGCAGGAAGTTCACATCATTTTACGTAGCTTTAACAGGGAAGATAATACTTTTTCCATGTCAGATCGATTCTCAGGATCTGGGCTTGTACAGGACAATGCTAAATAGAGAAGCCCTTCTAGTACCTCTTGTTTCTTGGTAGTATACGACACTAAACGAGGATCCACGATTTGAAGTAGGCCATCGATTCCATATGCAAGTGCTTTCTGCACAAGTTGAGACAAGGTAATTAACAATCCTTCTTCTCCTGTAAGTCCTGTTGGCCTTTTTGCTGTGATCAGCTCCATCGCTATAATACCGAAGCTGAAGATGTCCACTTTTGTCGTTACTTTCCTCATGTATGCAAATTCTGATACATAGAAAAGCATGTTATACATAGGATAGTGTCCAACATCAGATAAGGACATGGAAGAATGAGCATGAAATGTTTGTCCCCCACGCAAAAGATGATTTAGTTGTATATCATATTCTTGAATTTTCATAGTGCTAGTACCAATATATATTTAAACAAATCATTTGAACTTGGAAAACTAGGTAGAAAATCTTCCTAGAACACCTGGTGTGAATTACTAAAACATGCCAAATGTACTGAAAAGCATTACCTGGGGCCATGTAGCCAATAGTCCCTTCAAATACTGACGCTGACGAGATGCTGCTTCCATCCTCCGGGTGAATTCCAAGCATCCGTGCTGTGCCAAAATCACTCACGTGTGCTTCCTTCTTAACATCCAAAAGAATATTAGAAGGCTTCAAGTCACAGTGCACTATGGGAAAATCGTAACCGGAGTGCAGGTACACCAACCCACTGGCAATGGAAACTAAAGAATCAATCCTCTCTATTAGTGTCCAACTGGGATTGTCCTTTTCTGAGTCATGTATAATTTTTTCCAAGTTACCATTTTCCATGAATTCCAAAATTAATGCTCTAAGCTTACGACTCTCCCAAGCATAGCCTAGCACCTTAACCAAATTCTTGTGCCTCAGTTGACCCAAAATCTTGACTTCCCTGTTGAAGCATTTATCTGAAATTTCCAAGAACTGGTGTATATTCAGTTTCTTCACAGCTATTGCCTTTCCATCTTCCAATGTGCCCTTGTACACAGTACTTACACTGCTTGCACCAATAACATTATGCTCACTGAAGAAATTAGTAGCATCCTCTAAATCCTTTGGACTAAATCTTTTGAGGGTCAATGCTGACATGAAATCCAGCTTCGGATTCTCAAGTTTTCGATTTTCTGCTTCTTGATCTTTCGGTGTACAGCATAAATTGCCAATAGCAGAATAATAAGGACAAATACACAACCAAGTGCTGCAAGGACGAACGATATCTTCTTTCCGAGATGATGGAAACTTTTCAGATTATTCCTGGTGCTACATGACTTGAAAAATTTCGTTCCACAAAGAGCTGGATTTCCTTGTAAACTAGTTGAACTTATGTTTCCAAATACACCAGCTTCAGGAACGCGGCCTTCAAGCAGATTGACAGAAAGATTGAGAAATTTCAAACTGAAAATATTGGCCAAGCTTTCGGGAATGATGCCCTCAAACTCGTTTTGGGACAGATCGACGGACGAAAGATGCCTCAGACTTGCCAAATTTTCAGGAAGTGCACCATTCAAGTGATTCCTGGAAAGGTTCAGGTTAACAAGTTCACTAAGTTGAGGAAAAATTTCGTCGGGGAGTTGGCTAGAGAAATTGTTCCCTGAAAGATCTAGGGAGATCAAATTTCTGCAGCCCTTTAGTGCTCTAGGAATGCTTCCAGACAAATTATTGTTTGACAAGTCAATAACTTGTACCATGTTCAACATGCTAATCTCGTCCGGGATTGTCATGTTCATGAAATTGTATGAGAGATTAAGGGAGATTTGCAAATTCTTCACACTTGCAATCAGTGACCCTGGAATAGATCCAGTAATATGGTTACGGGAGAGATCTAAGGTTATCAATCTCCTAAGCCGTGCTAAGCTTTTTGGCAGTGTCCCATTAAGCTTGTTTCCGCTGAGGTCCAAGTAAGACAATGATTCAAGTTTTGAAATAGCACGAGGAATTGGTCCGACAAATTTATTGTTCTGTAACCGGAGATCAGTAAGTTGTTCGAGCTCAGACAGATTTTCTGGGATTAATCCTTCCAGCTCATTGTCATTCAGTGCAAGGCCCTGGAGGAGTGTTAGTTTTGAAAGTTCTGGAGGAACTGGACCCGAGAACCTATTTCTGTGAATCACCAAATCTATCAGTTGACTTAGATTACCGATCTCACTTGGGATTGGCCCGAATAACGAATCATCACACGAGCGCAGAATTCTGAGACTCACCAGTCTGCCAATGTTTGGGTTGAGGGTACCACTAAAGTTGTTTTGGCTTAGATCTAGTGTTTCAAGCTTTGAGCAGTTGAAGAGGTCATCAGGTATGTTATCTGAGATTTTATTGTTCCCTAAAGATAAATACGTAAGATTTGACAATTGCCCCAATCCCACTGGTATTTTTCCAGTAAATCTATTACTAGTCAAAGTTATCACAAGAAGACGCGTACAATTGATAATACTAGATGGGATGGATCCCTCGAGGAGATTATCATTCAAGGTTAAATTCTTCAAATTGTACAAGAATCCAATATCTTTAGGAAGTGGTCCTGTCAGTGAATTGAAGCCCATAGACAAATATGTCAAGTTCCACAAGTTTGTTATTGTTGAAGGGATCTCACCGGTGAACCTATTTGAATGGAGAGTCAGCACTTCTAGTGCACTCAAAGAGCCGATTTCAGAAGGTATATTACCAACCAACTCATGCTGGGAGAGTTCCAAATGAGTTAAAGATTTCATCTTAAACAATGAGTGTGGAATTGTGGAGTTCAACTTGTTATTGTACAGCCTCAAGGCTTCTAAGTTAACCATATTTCCCAGTTCCACGGGGATGCCACCAGTGAACTGATTGCTATATATGTTGAGCAAGGTTAACTTCGTACAATAGCCGAGTTCAGGAGGGATTTTTCCAGAAAGAAAGTTGAAATACAATTGAAGCATTTCCAAATTTAACATATTTCCAATTTCTCGAGGGATTTTTCCAAATAGCCGGTTGTCACTTAAATCTAGAGCTTGTAATGCCTTCAATGTACCAATAGAAGAAGGTATGGAACCTTCTAAATTGTTATCATAGGCAACAAAAATTTGAAGGTTTTCAAAGTTACCAATTTTCGAAGGAAGTATCCCCGTGAGATTGTTGTATATGAGGCCGAGTTGTAATAACCCCGTGCAGTTGCACAAGCTATCAGGGATGCTTCCGTTCAAGAAATTGTTTCCAAAGTCTATTGTCTGCAAATTTTTCAGAATTCCAAGTTCTGCTGGAATAGAACCGGTAAGATAGTTCTGATAAAGGACTAATTGAGTAAGCTGTGTGCATGATCCCAATTGAGGCGGGATTTTTCCTGTGAACAAATTCAGTGTTAGATCAAGAACCTGAAGGCTGGAAAGATTCCCTAGAAATGGAGAGATTTCACCCCCCAGCTGCTTGTCGACCAGAGAAATGGAAACGACGTGACCAGACGATGTTTCACATTCAACCCCAGACCAGTTGCAATGATAGTTGGCTCCATTCCAATTGACAAGTGCGCCAAACGGATCGTTGGCGATTGAGTCTTTGAAAGCTTTTAAAGCTTCCACCTCAACTTTCAAGTCCATTCCTTCAGAAAGAATCCCAAGTAGGCAAGTGAAACATATGAAAACTGCAAATGTAACTCTTCGAAACACCATACCTTCTATAGATACAATTGATATTGCATGTATAGCTTGAGCATGGATTTTCACATAGGTTTAGCAGAAAGATATATAGTCCATTACTCTCTCTCTATCAACAGGGAAGACATTCAGTCAGTGGACAGAACAAAGCACTGCAATTATGACTTTTAACTCTAATTCTCAAGAACAAGTTGCCAGTAGTTGGATAGTAACAAAGCACTAAAAGAAAATTATATAATATGACAGAACTACGATCTTAACTCATTTCTTTTTCTTAACACCGACTATGGCCAATGTATCTTGCCAAAATGTTCGTGGAAGTCCACAAAATCAACTTACTAGTCCACTCACGGCCTCCACCAAAATAGATGGTAACATAATGTGAATGTGTTAAAAAATCATCTAGCCTACCTACCATATTGACAAAAATCTAAATATTTTCACGCCCAAAATAAATCTCAAAATTTCAAATGAGTTTATGTAGGGAAAAATAAACTATTAATTTTAGATCAGCAATAAACCTTTTTAAACTTTGTTTTAACTCGGAAAGGACAATCATGTCTGTATATAGTCAACTTGAAGATTAAGCTAAAAATAAGTACTGGTTTGAATATAACCCTTCAACTGTTCTTTCTTGATCTGTCTGTAAACGCAAGTTGGTAGAAAATGTCAAAGTGGATTGGATGGATATTGTGATGATTATTGGATGGTGGCAATTCATTGAAATCAGCCCCCTTTCTGATGGATATCCTCATCTAAAGTGCCCCATATCCCACACGGTGTTTGGTTTTTACTCAAGATCAAAACCTTTTCCAAATAATTAATTCACAGAAAATGATTGTTGGGTACTTAAATAAGCGGGAAAAATAAAATTAATATGAATCCAAGTATTCGTCCAAGTATAGAACTACAATTGTATGTATAAACGACGATTGTATGTATATACTCTCTCCTTTATCTCTGCTGATAGCTCGTTTTCATATTTAAGGATGTGTTTAAATCACTTTATTTTGAATGAAAGTATAATGAAATAGTAGATTGATGAAAAATGTGTAGTAAAAAAAAAATTATTAATGTAATGAAAAAAATTATTTTATTGAAGAATGTGTGGTTGAAAATGAGTAAAAGAATGAGAATAAAAATTTTAATGCGTACCAAACGAAGGCTAAGAGTTCATTTGCAACAATTCTGAAGCTTAAGAAACTATGAGAGCCTCGAGATTTCATTGTTGCATGCTTCTTGTGTCAAATATAGATTATTTTTTGTTGCCTTCCATAATCCCATCTATTTATTTCACAAAATCGTGGTTTTTCCGCACCCCCTGATGATAATAGCAAGTGTAATGCCTGTAAGATTTCGGATGAAAATGCAAAGAATAAAGTGATAAATATTAAGTAAAAGATTACTATGTTGCCCTTTGCTTGACAAAGCTTTTTGAGATTATAAACTAATCGGTCATAATATGTATGCGGCAATGAAAGGCATGTACGTGTAAAAGGCATGTACGTCTAATCCAGTATCACGTGCAATGAAAAATAAGATATATATATGCATGTACGTGTAAAAGAAAAAGGCCACAGAGCAGGGAAAGAAAACACACGGAATTACTTATCTATTGACTATTGTTATAGTGTTCGACATAACAATGAAACAAACAAGCAAGAAATTGTACATAGTACAGAGATGAAAACAGATTAAGCCTAATACAATTCAACTGTCGTCCATAATACCTGGGAACATTTTACATTCATTCTGTTCACATACGTAGAAGACCCTTGAGGCTGGAATGTCTGGGAACCTAAGCACCATCAAACTTTAGATGAGTAGATACAAGCTAACGTCTTGTAACAAATTTTGAGAGAGAGAGAGAGAGAGAGAGAGGCTTCAGGTGCATCTACGAGCTCCCAAACTTTGTTAGGGTAAATCAACTCAGAGTTCATGGCTTTACAAAACTAACTGATCTGGTGACAAAAGACAGCATTCTTCATTGCTGCAGGGGATATTATTCAAGTATATTTTGTAGAATTTCCAACTCCCATTTCCTGCACTTCAACTCTGAGAGACTTCAGATACCTAACAGCTTCATCCAGAACAGCTACAGTACTCATCTGGTTGGCACCGGGAACAATACTTCTTAATGCATTCACCATTTTCCTCATCTTCTGATTCTTGTCATTAGAAGACTTCTCGGAAGGAGGTGACCTCCTCTTTCTAGACAGAGATTCATAATTAGAACATGAATCTGAAGAATCACTCTCATAGTTTGCATCCATTCGTGCTGTGCTCACCTCATCATCTTCGTATTCTTCAGTTTCTTCATATTCTGTGCTCAACAGAGCATCAATATCATCAGAATCTTCTTTAAAAGAAGTTATTTCTTCGCCTTCTTTCTTATCCTTCCAACCAACATTGTCTAGGCAGTTAGACACACCAACACCACCAAAATCAAAATGAGGAAACTTAGAATCAATCTCAGGATGGAACATTATTTGGCTTCTATTATTTGTTTGGTCAAAGATTATAAAATTCCTCGGGCATGCCTCAGAGGTCTGAAAGTCAACACCGTGTAAGGGCCTAGAAGGTTTTATACCTGAGGGCAGAATTGTTCCACCAAAGATGGATGCAATAGGAGTCTTGCTCATGCAGTAACCACCCACTTGATCAGGAAGAGGAAGGATGGGATTTTGAGGGAAATATTTCCGGTCACTATGCATTTGGAACAGTTAACAACTTCAACGATATACAAGTCTGCAGCTTCCAAAAGGGTTCTCTTCGATTTCAAATTGGACGAAAGTTTTACGGTAAAAAACTAACTAAAAAGACGTCTGTGATACAACTAAGGTGTATCCATCTTAGTGAAAGAGAGCTGTTCAGTCCGTTCAATAGTTTTTGGGTTCAATGCTAATTCAAAAATTTTCAACACAACCAATTACCAAAAAAGAAGGCCACCAATCGCAGTCTCACAAGGTGATCACCAAACAAGACTACGTAACAGGTTTAAGCAACTGACGGAAATATTCAGCCTGTAAGCAAAAGATATTCATGAGCTAGCTTATCCAATAATATCTTGGAATTAAAGACCCAAACAAGAGAAAGAAATAAATTCTAACCCATGAATCCTTAAAAAAAAAAAAAATCTGACACGATAGAAATAAAATTTTCGGAAAAAATAAGCATTGACGAGAGAAATAAATTGGAGCCCAACGACTTGAGATAAGTTTAGTAGAACTTATTACTTTGATCTCAAACTGAGATTACAGCAAGATACCCGTACAACAAAATAACTGCAAACAGGAAGCACACTCACCTGACGAACTTGCATCAATTGATAGAAAGCAATAGCTCCAACATTCATCTTAAGTTTTCCAACGTCCTTTACTTTACTATGTTTCTTTTGGGCAGCTGCAATGTACATTCTCACCACTCCAACAAAATTTATGTAGGTCACTATAGAAGTAAATAGAAACTTCACCACTGGACAAGACACCTGTAAAATATTCCCACCTTAGAATTGTTATTAACAAGTGAAAAGGGTAAAAAATCATAGAATTTAAAATATCAACCTCCAGTGTTGTCAACTAATCATAGCAGTTAACAAAAAACAACATTCTGAATATATTAGAAAACACTATATCCTAGCTTATTCAAATTTATCACAATAAAGATTTTATTTATTTATTCAAATTTCTCAAAAATTCTCAGGTTGCACTCAGCGGCGTAAAAATGTAGCCTTGGAAGTGAATTTGGAAACAATTTCCTCACAATTACAAGTACACATGTAAACCTTGCACAAACTTTAGTGTTTATCTAAATCAGTTTAACATACTGCCAGTTTTTTTCATTGGAGTACCCCTTCGTGTGATGTTGAACATTCAAACCAAATCCCAATATATATTAACGAACAGCGGGAGACATTAGGCATAATAATGGGTGCATGACATATCAGTGTCCGCCTATCAATACAAAGGATTGTGTATGGTAAAAATGTGAATATTACAAAAGTGTGAATTTTTTCAATAGAATATACATACTAATAACGATATTAAACATACATATACAGAGATAACTTCTGAGAAAGTAATAGGAAGGAGGAAGGAATCTCACCAAATGAAATCAAATTACACAATAACCCAAAAGAATGCCACCAATCGCACACACTTTCCACAATAACGAGACGTCCAAGACATGTTTATCCACTTCTTCAGCCAAGATTGCAGATTCAACACAAACCTATTCTGAAATGAAACCACATATTAACATAAGCGCAAAGAAAGATCAACAACCAAATTTTAAGGCAACTTCAAAACAAATTTAAGGACAATTCAGAAAGTTGAAAAAAACCAAGAAAAGCAGGTAATAAAAATTTTAACAAAGATATTGAGTAAAAAAAGCAATGTCCAAATTGTGAATATAGAAGACATATACGTATCAGAAAATCGAAGGCAAAACCCATAAAAATAAGAAACAATATTCACAGATCAGCCATAGAATAATATTAAAAATCTAATATTTCTCTTAAATAACAAACTAAAATAACCCTCATATGTAAATACACCCATACAGATATTCATACTCATCAAAGATTCATAATTTGTTATACCCCCAGACTCTCAATTATAATAGACACATACAAAATTCGGAATCAGATTAAAACAACACTCATAAAAAAAAAATAGCCATAAAAACACATATAAAGAGCAAATCTCTCCAATAAAAAAATAAATAACCTCCATGTATAAATACCCATAACAATGGTATAATATTCATACTCATCCAAGATCCATCAATTTGTACACGCATGTTCAAAAATAAAATCATGTTCATAAAGCAAATTTTCCCAGAAACTAATAAAAACAGTAGAAGAGTGAAATTTGAGAATACCCAAAAGAAAAAACAGAAGATTTAACCAAGAGGCAAGAGGGTTCTTGTGATGAGCTTCAAGATGAGGAAGGCAAGAGGGTTCTTGTGATGAGCTTCAATATGAGGAATAACTTTTCTTTTCTTGAGAAATAAAGCAACACGAGTGTGAAATAATAGTGGGTGTGAAAGTATGGTTATGGGAGAGTGAATTTAACGCAGTAACAGCGTGGGGGTATATAGGGAAATGTGAGGGGAGTCAAAGGATGGGAATCAGAACCGTTGGATTGGGGAAAGAAGGACCCTTTCCGTGTAATCCGGATGGAGTTTCAGCCCTTGGATCATAGAGCACGCGTGAAGAAAAAAGGTAGGTTTGACAAAATGCGTATCTACTATTGGAAATCGAAATCTCTTGGGTAAATGCACTTTTCAGAATTTTATTTTATTTTGCAACTTTGTTTCCTCTTTTCAGTTAAAAAAATTCCAATTCCAATTTCAATTATGCTTAATAATGACATTATTCAGTTTATTTATTATTTCTCAAGTTATGAATTACATCAATTAATTGACGAATAAATTTATCGAAAAGCTGTAAGCCCGTACTGTCTATATTAAGCATTGAATCTCTTATGTAAAAAAAATAAAATAATTTTGAAGAAATGGAAAATAGTAAATAGTTTTTACCCTTTAATGTAATTGTGAAAAATTATGGTAAAAATATCAAGTTCGAGATCCATCACATTCACATGCTCTGATAATCTATTTGAATGATATCTTCATTAGACTGTCATTTCTTTAAAATAAATGATGCATCACGCGGATATAAATTCTACCTTGTGATAATGTGCATTTATTAAAAGTCAATGACCTACCTAACCAAACCTAGCTAGTCCTACTACTAAACTAATATTATAAACTAAGCAACACAATGTCTGCAAGACAGTAATAATTTGTTTCAGTTCATTTTTATCTCTAAACTTTTTCTTTCATTTTATCACTTCTTCATCAATCAATTATGGTATAATATATTCTACTTATAAAAAAAGAAAAAAGGGTCTCAAACAAGACTACGTGAATTATTTTTCAGTTTCATATTTAGGATGTGTTTGAACCACATTATTTTGGAAGAAGTATTCTGGAATAGTAGATTGATGAAAAATGTGTAGTTTAAAAAGAAAGAAAAGTTATTAGTGTGATGAAAAATATTATTTTGTTGAAGAATATGTAGTTGAAAATAAGTAGAATAATGAAAATGAAAATTTTAATGTGTACCAAACATAAGCTTAGTTATGAATTAAGGGTCTGCTTGAACTGGATTAAAATTTGATTTTAGTCTAAGTCAAATAATCAATATCAATCACATTTTTCATGAGTTCCACATTTTTTCAATCACACATTTCAAAATTTTTTACACGATCCACTAAAAATCTGATTTCAATTCACACCAAACACCCTCTTAAAGTATGAACTGGTTCTCCACTTCTTTTATCCGGGTTTTCATCTATAATTTTTTATGTGTAATTTGAACGACTTCTTGATATGATAATATGCAATTATAAATGTGGTATTTTCATTGCTTAGATGAAGAACACGTTTTACTTATTTAGTTAAACTAAGATGAAATGATTAATTCCAATAATAAGTTATCCTTCTAATAAGCTGCAATAGGGAACATTTGAATGGGTCCATGGAATTATAATTTGTGCAAGTGATTGGCTTAAAATTTAATTTAATCCTAAAAAATGTATCCCACAACCCACCCCCACACACACCCACCCCAATCTTTTTTTCTTCGCAATGCTATCTTTTTCAAATGCTGTCTTGTCCTTGGTGTTTTTAAATGGGATTGATGCGCATGCCCAAAAGCACGCTTGTGACAGCACCATTCCAAATCAGCCTCTCATGTTCAAGGGAACATTATCACTTATAAGTTGCTTTTTTTCTTTTGTTTTTATTATATGACTTCTAAATGTCGTTTTGAATATGTTAAAAGTAACTTAGCAATTGTTGTAACATTTTTTAAAACTTCCACGATAAATATTAATTTTTAGTTTTGATTTTTAATATTAACTTTTAATACAAAATTAAATCTCATAATTTAGACGGTAACTTATACTTAAAGGGAGTTGTTTACATTGTTTTAGGTATTAAAAAAAAAAATCCTATATTTCATACTATTTTTCTATACTATTCTGACAACTCAATAAAATCCCATTCTTTATTTCCCTATGATCGTGCCTATAAAAGAATAACAGACTGTGAGCTATATAAATTTTAACTTGGAATCGTGTAGTGTCGAAATATCCGCACGAAGGTAATGTAACACAACTTTAGGATAGTGTTTATTGACGTAAATCCCTAAGTCTTATTTTAAGTTAATTGTTTATTATTGAATTATAATATTTATGCTATTTTAATTTGTAGTGTGAATAGATAGTCTACGCACAAACCATCCATTTTTTCAAACAATCTAAAGTCGTTATTAAGTGATTTGTATGTAAACAATTTTTGTTGTGATCTTTAATAGGTAAAGTCATTGCGTATGTTTTTACTTGTCCACTTGAATTCGTGATACCAATTATAAAAACAATTATAATTTGTATTTATTAAAATTTGATGGATTTTTCTCAATTCTCTAAGATGACATAGAATTAAGGATCCGCTTGATTGTAAATGTGGAAAATTAGTGGAAAGAAAATAAATTCTATGGAATTGAATTGCCTAGAAATTGTAATTAATTGTATTTGATTTGTATAATTTTCCACCTGTAATTAAAAGTTTAATGTCCGTTTGACTTTTTTTATGAAAATTGTCCAGTAAACTGACACTTTCTTTTACCGTTGGATGTAGAATTTGTTTCGCTTACCAAAAAAAAATTTAAAAAAATTATCATACAGAATACCATTCATTTGATTTTGTTTTGTATGGAAATTGTCAATAAAAGTGATAATTTTTTTTACCATTTCGTCTAGAATATCTCCTAACTGCAAAAAAAAAGGCTGAAAAATAAAACCCACCTAAAAAATGGAGAACAATTTCAACCAAAACAAGGAAAATATGCATGTGTGGGAGAAAGTGAAAAAAAAAAAACTCCTGTAAAATTTTTGTAATCAAACAAGTAAAAAGTAGGAAAATGGAAAATCAATGGTATCAAACAGAGCCTAACATTCTTGTTGTAAAATTAAAGATTGAGAAAAATATGGGTAAAGTGTGTGAGCGCACGCGCTGAAGAGATTTGAAATCACTGGAGTTAATAACATGGTATTTAGTGAAAGTAAAAATTTTGAACTAAATTATCGAGTGATGTTTGTATAAAATGTGAGTTCCTCGAGGAAAGTTAAGAATATGGCACTACGATAATTTGGGATTTACTAATACATTTTTTTGTGGGTAAGATTGACTGATAATTGAAATCGAGATTAGTTAAACGGTAAGTTGGGTATGTAACTCTTTCATTAGAAGTATCAATGACATATAGCCAAGCTTCTGAATTTGACTTCAAATGGTCTGTTTTTTCTCTGACGACTATAGATTATTAGTTTGTGTGGGGTTGCAGCGACTTATTTGCTCATGGTTTTATCTTCTCTTGGGTCCCACAAGGCACCTACTAAATTGATATCAAGTAATCAGGATGTTATTTTCTTGAAACTGAATTTAGAATTCTGAGAAGGCTAAATTAATATTTATCTATTCCTTTATGAAATGTTAGGTTCATCTGGTGTAATATACTTAATTGAGCAACATGATGTTCAACAAATTTTTCTGACAATAATTCAAGCCTCTGTAAATTAAATGGAAAAAGACACTTGAAAGGTCATGCAACGGTTGATGATCCATTCGTCATTGATAGAGCCATCGGTTCTAAGTGCACTATATCTCGTAATCGTGTTGAACAGACTTATTGATATAAATGGGATTTTCGAATAATTACTGGTAACTATTGATAAATGGGATTTTCGAATAATTACTGGTAATTATTCCCACTTCTCATTTTAGTTGAAGTTGTCGGCTGCTATTTGAAATTTACTACTATCGTATATTTGTGAATTGTTCTTCAACATGATGCTAGCATATTTGATTTGTTCCTAAACTCCATTCTATTATTTCATATAAGTTACTTTTCTTTTGTTGAATAATTGAAAAATTAGATTTTAGATAACAACATCATCATTTGGGGTATAAAACCAGTCTTGATGGCTTCGTGAGAGAGAGTAAAGGAGCACTCTTGCCATCGAAAGGGTTAAATGCAGGCGTCAATGTCACATCAATAGAGATCATATATTTACTCAATTCGAGTTCGATATCTTTGAAATGTGAGGGTGTTTAAAATTTCAGATAGATATATTTTATAATTTTGTTCTTAGTTTTAAACTTGACTCTTGAAAAGTATTAAAAATTTAATTGTAGACATGCAAGTGAAATACAAGAGATGAATATATGCGTCTGCTCACACATTTTTATCAATTAGAAATTTCATATGATTATTTTATTATACTTAAATATGGGATATTAATATTTTGATAAGTTTAGAAGACTTTGCAAATGGGTAAATGAAAGGGCGGACCCACGTGGGGTCATGTGAGGTCAAATGACCTCACAAAAAAAAAATTTTAAAAATATATATATATTTTTAAATTTTTTT
>CAIGRL010266447.1:0-13981 GCA_903798325.1 Fraxinus xanthoxyloides | reverse complement strand
TATGATCATTCTTTGCTCAACAAACAGCCAAATTAGGAACTAAGCCAGCGGATCAAGGCCAATATAGTAGAATGAAGAGTTGCTATTATTATTATTTCATGCGTATTGAAATTTAGTAAATCCAGTAATATAATCTCACACAAACAATATAGCCAACAAAAAATTAAATTAATTCATAATTTTTTCGTGGTTTTGGATTGACAACATATAAATACTTTTGCAAGTAAAATGAAACGAGTACAATTCTAAAAACCAAATACTTGGGAGATGTATTAACATTTGTATACAAGTAACTAAATCCACTCTCAATCCAATCCACACGCAGCAATAAATCAAGTCGCTTCTATACTTTCTTGAATGCACTATTGTCTTTCTCCAATTCAACTGATCCAATAGGATAATCCACATTTGTCATGAACCTGGACCAGAACCAATGTTGTTTCCAAACAATAACCATTTCCTCGATTGGAATATTCTTTGTCTCGGGCAAGAAGAAAAATACGAAAATCGTCATTATAACCACCCAAAATCCGAAGAATATGAACAGCCCAAACTTGAAGTGACAAAGCATTGTCATAAAGATTTGTGCAATCGCAAACGTGAAAAGCATGTTCACTGAGACGTTGATACTTTGTGCAGCTGATCGAATTTCGAGTGGAAAAATTTCACTGGGCACTAACCAGCCAAGAGGACCCCAAGACCAAGCAAATCCAGCAACATATACACAGATAAAGAGTACCACCACAGTAGCATACCACTTTGGTAACTCACCAGGATTCCCGTCAACACCAAATTTCACAGCTATGCATATTGCAACAACAATCTGAACATAGACCACAGGAAAATACATTTTAAGTAATCGCACCAAAACTAATAATAACGAAAATAACGCTGTTGAAAATCGAAGCACGTGACGTGAGATACCTGACAGATGAGCATTTGGACGCCACCCTCGAGGAAAAGGAACCTTCTTCCCCACTTATCGACTCCATAAATCGAAACCAAGGTAGCAAGTACATTGACACCACCGGTAATCACAGCCGACATAAGAGAAGCATCACTTCCGAACCCAATTGTTTTAAACAAAACCGGCGCATAGAACATGATGACATTAATCCCGGTTAGTTGTTGAAAGAAGGGAATAAGAATGGCCATAGTAAGATGTGGCCTATACTTCCTCTGCAGGAGATTCCCCCATGGATGCTCCACCTTCCTCGACTCCTCACTNACCTGACAGATGAGCATTTGGACGCCACCCTCGAGGAAAAGGAACCTTCTTCCCCACTTATCGACTCCATAAATCGAAACCAAGGTAGCAAGTACATTGACACCACCGGTAATCACAGCCGACATAAGAGAAGCATCACTTCCGAACCCAATTGTTTTAAACAAAACCGGCGCATAGAACATGATGACATTAATCCCGGTTAGTTGTTGAAAGAAGGGAATAAGAATGGCCATAGTAAGATGTGGCCTATACTTCCTCTGCAGGAGATTCCCCCAGGGATGCTCCACCTTCCTCGACTCCTCACTAGCCGCTACCAAATCATTAAACTCGTCTTCCACATCGACAATACCACGGATTCTTTTCAGTTTATCTTTGGCTTCATCCTGGTTGCCACGTTCGATCATGGAGTTTGGTGTCTCGGGAAGGACTAAAGATCCGACCGTGATAATCAAGGCGGGCACCATAGCGCCTCCCAAGCTCAACCTCCATCCCCATCCACCGTGGATTTTCTTGAAGAAGTAGTTCAACACATTGGCTATTAAGATACCAATGGTGATGGACAATTGGAATCCAATGTTAAGTGCTCCTCTGTACTTGTATGGAGCCATTTCAGACAGGTATAGAGGGACAGACTACATAGTCAAAACAACATTAATTTTTACTCAAACTTTATATATTACCAATATCAATCGTCAAAAGTTCATTGCTTAATCAACTAATAAATATAAAGTTGCTAAATACTAAGCGTATAATTAACTTCATTCAAAAAGATGTTTCACAATGTTTTTAAATCTGGCTCCAACAATATAAAGAATCAAACTGGTAGTCGAGAAATTAAATTTAAAAAAAAATCTTCATAAAATGAATTGGTAAAACCGACCACTTTGGCAGAAATCATGCAAAAAAATTATTGTAAATGAATTAATCGAATATAAATTTTGATCGTTTTCTAATTTTTCTGGTCGAATTAACTGATCCGTTACAATTCTTATAACATGGTGGACCAACACACATGCTTGTGCCTTCTTTAGGGAGAGAATGTCAATTTTTTCAATAGATAAACAGACCATGAGAATCATAAAATAAACAATATACCTTAATCTTAAAATGGTATTTTAATAAATAGGCCACTTTCAAGTCAATTTATTAAATTTTGTCCTTATTACATCACTTTCAAATTATTACATCACTTAGAAAACACCCTTTTTGTTCTGTATTATGTAGACACAAAAGAACGAGAATATTAAAACATGTTAATCTCTCGATCCAAAAGAAAACATCAAAGTTCAGACTTTGTTTAAAAGTCGCTTTTAACGGTTAATGTGAATTAAAATTAAAATTAATATTTTCTTACCTGATTGGCAAATCCAATGCCAAAACCAAGCAAAATACGGCCAACAATAAGCATCCAAACATGATGTGCAAAGCCATTGATCAAAGCTCCGGCGCAGAACAGGACACCACCGAAAAGCATCGACAATTTTCTTCCAAGTTTTCTCGTAACTGTCGAGGCCACAAGCGATGACAAAAGTGCAGCCAGGTACAAGGACGATGTAAACATAGTCAACGTCTGGCTGTCGAATTTGCAGTACTGATTTGTCGAGTCATCAGCCTTTTGCTTCCTGTAAACAGATGGAAAAAACTTCTCCAAGAACGAATCCATAGTTGTCACACCGCCTGTAAACAAAAACCCGGGGTTTGTTCATTACACAGTCTAATACTATATTAAGATATGCAATATACGCATGCGTACCGGAAATTCCGATATCGTAGCCAAAAATAAGGCCGCCCATGGCTGCGACAATGCAAGTGACGGTTACATAGAGAGTAAGGTTGCCAGGATATTCTTTTCCGGTATCGGGACCAGGGCCAAAACCACCGCCGGCCATATTTGTGGGCTAGTCTCTTTTTATAGAATTTTGGTAGCTGAAAGTGATTTATAAAGTTGAAATTCTGCAGACTAACAAGTAGAATATGTGATGAAGAAATGAAAATAGTAATGAGAAGACTTGAGAGGAAGAAGATGAGATATGTGTATGTATATATATAGAGACGGTATTTAGGAAAAAAAATCTTCAGTGCAAGTTGACATACGCGAACTCTGTCAAACTAATATGATAACAAAAAACAATAAAGCTTCTTGTGCGTCAAGTATGACACTACCCTCACAATATGAGGACTCGCTTCCAAACAAAAAAAATAAAAATAAAAATAAAAACCCCTATTGTGAGGGGGCTGTCAAACTAGATGTACAGTTGTACAGCTAGTTTGATCAACAAAATATAAGACAATATGGATGTCGGCAATTTAATTACTTTTGTTTATGTTTCTAAAATATTATATTTTCTGTCTCTTCCACCCTGTTCATGGTTAAAAAGTTCATCAAACTATTAGAATCAATGTTTTGATTTTGTCTAATGATGATCTTTTATACTCCTAACTAAATTGCAAGTGCAAACCTGTGCATATTCTTTTTTATGGCCACGTTTACGTATTCTCGTGTAGGTGACAAAATCGTTGATTATTTTGAATCCATTCATATAAATTATGACTTAGTTGAGAGATTTTAAAATTGATTTTGAATTAAAATTCAGTTATGCACCTTGAAGTGAAATATGATCCCAAGGTTCAAATGTAGGGTCAAAGTCATAATTTGTTGATAAATGAGTTAGTTGGGTATACACATCAATCATTAGTCACTTATTTTTATCTTTATCCTAAAAACTCGACTAAATCTGTTTTTTCACGCTTATAGATCGAGAAACTTTGTACCAAAATAATATAAATAATTTATTTTATTAAAAATTGGGTGAGATATTATTTGTATTGTTCATTGTCAATATCTCAAAATTATTGACTATCGCATAAACTAATGTCCATATATCGTAATTTATATTAAAATAATAATCGTTTCAAATCAAGAGAAATATAAATTATTTTTAAGTTGCGAAAAATACCCAAACATGACTTTAAACATCGAAAAGACGGAAAAGGAAACAAAATTGACAAGCAATAAACGTGTACGGTGGGGTCCATGTGTTAGCTAATGTGGACAGCCCATATGTCTTTTGGGTCCCACAAACAATTGATGTTGGTTTGGACCCACCTACCCCAAATTTCCATCTCATCCAAAAAAAAATTCTTCTCCATACACGCTTAAGCGGTCTGCTTTCATTAACCATTTTGTCCGTTTAATTGCAAAGACAAAATTGGTGGAAAGAAAATAAATTTTATAAAATTAAATTGTTTAAAAATTATTTTATTCGAAATTGTAATTAACTATATTTGATTGATATAATTTTCTACTTGGAAAGTGTAGAAAGTTTGATATCCACTTTAACTTTATTTTTCATGAAAATTATCCATTAAAGTGATAATTTATTTTATTATTGGGTCTAAAATTTGTTTCACTTGCCCAAAAAAAAATTAACTTTTTTTAAAAAAAATTACAATATCGAATATCATTCGTTTGACTTTATTTTGTATCGAAATTGTCAATAAAAGTAATAAAAAAATTTCACCATTAGGTCTAGAATTTTTCCCAATTGCCCAAAAAAAAGCTCAAAAATGAAAGACCACCTAAAAGGTGGGAGAGAAAACAATTTCAACCAAAACAAGGAAAATGTGCACATGTGAGAAAGTGAGACAATCAAACAGGTAAAAATCCTTTTTCCATGAAAAATCAATGGTATCAAACAGGACCTAACAAAAATTGTAACATTTGGTCACCAATCTATTGTTTCTAATAGCAAGTTCGCCTTCTATCCTCAACCTCAACTAATCGATGTACAATCACAATTCAAGAAAAAAAAACGCTTAAATATATTTTAACTTGTCATCTAATCATCACGACAACATGTCTAGCTCCAAAGCTCAAGTACTAGCCCAAATTGAAAAATAAAATCCAAATTCATTAAGTTGAATATATGAGGTTAAGTAACGGTTAAACATAAATTTAGACTATTTTCTATCAACAACAATGAACGGTTGTAGATCATCTTGCTCATTTTCAAAGGTCGAAAAATTAAAGAATAAAGATATTTGATAAAAATCACATCATTTATGTAAAATTATGTTCATGCAAAATGGTGCACAACTTATTTTTCCCCATGTTGTAATATGTGCTCATATATAGTGAACATGTATACTAAAATAGATAGGCTGATGTCAGATTGAAACGGAGCGGAGCGGAGCGTACCAAACAGAACATAGTGGAACGACTCGCTAAGTTAGTATGTGCGTGTAATGTAACACTATTATTCACATATAATAAAATCATAATCACTTCACTCCTATAACCACGTAAATATTGTATTATCTTTTCTTTCTTGATTTCATATTATTCATTATTATTGTTGCACGTGATGCACCACCACTCAACCTACTCGACCGTCAATGTGCTATTATTTGCATAAAAATAATCACCACATGTTTTGCATTAATGCATCAATTCTCGGTGGCAATTTTTTCTAAAATAATAAGGGTTGTCTTAGTCGAGTTGAGCAAAGCTTTTTCTAAGAATAATGACCTGAATAATCGTTTTGATTCTACATTTTTACATCGTTTAGTCACATGCACGGCTAAGCAAGACTTTATTTTACGGTTCATTCTTTATGGGACCACATCACTCTAGGTAGTTTTCATATATGGTAAATAAAAATGAATAGAATTGATAAAACTAAGCTTTTATAAAGTTGTGCACTTGAGAAGATGATGAAAACTATGGTACGGAAGTCAACAAGGACTCGTTGATCGTGGAGGAAAGACCAATGACTAGGTCACGAGTAAAAAAAGGTCAAAGAAGCCTTATGATTACTTGTTCAAACTACGGTAGATGAAACATCGATCACAAAAAGTAAAATGACAAATTTTATATTAGGCTTGGAAGATGGAACAAGACGAATCAACTTAGTTCGAACAGCGAAGAAGGGAGCTGAAGTGAAGATCTCTGCGACAGCATGGGGTAACTAAGCATGCAGCCGCATAGCCGCTTACCGAAACCCAATTGAAGCTAATGAATGGCCTATGCGACCACAAGCCATTAGCCTATGCGGCTGCATAGTGAAAATTCCGAATGTGTTTTTCGCCTAAACTTCTATTTTAGTTAGATCTCTTTTATGGTATCTTTTTTGGTTTAATTTCATTTTTAATTAGGTTTTATAAATTCTATATAAACAAGATTATTCTTTCATTGTTAAAACAACACAATTTGAGATATATTATTGCGAAACATATTATTTTCAACTCGTTCTTAATTGAATTAATTCTGAATTTATCAAAAATTAAATTCTTGTGGCATTCAACAATTTCAGTAAGGTCCATAAATTTTGTGATCACTAGATCAAAATATTGTTAGGGATTTTCTTGGTACTTTGATTTAATAATTTATTGGATCGAGCTCTTTAAACGTTGATACTTAACTTTTTTGAATTTAATTTAATCTGTCATGGGTTTCGTAATTTCAGTTGCTACGTGAGTTGGTATCAGAAGATATGCTAAAGATTAAATATAGAGGAAATTACATAATTCCAGGTATTTGAAAATCACAATGCAAAAATCAGGTGAGAAGTTTTTTAATCAAAATTCAGGTACCCACCCAAACCCTAATATAATTTCTCTCCCTCATCTCAACATCTCTCACTTCTCTCTCATCTCTAATCTCTCTCTCTTCGACATCGGCGGTCCATTTGAACTCCAACAATCGACGACGAAGGGATGCGTCGGCCGACACTGCTGGCATCGAGTGAAGCTGAGCTGATTCCACCCTTCGACGAACGGATCACTACTGCGAACATGACGAACGACGAGTCTTGGGCTGTGAGTGGTGGCCATTATACACAACAGCAGTATCAAACGTCTCCTTATGACTTAGCCCAAACATCCTTGACTCGACCGAAAACCATCCACATCATTTTGTTGAACTTGGACAACAGGCGACGCTACTGCGAACGCTAGTAATCGGCGCTCAGTCCCGCACGTGATCGCTGTGCTTCGACTACCATGTTTGGTTTCACCTTCTCCGGCTTCCCTTCTGTGAGATCTACGTCATTTTGGGGAATTTAAATTTTTCTCGTCTCTCTCTTTTTTCTGATTTTGTGGTGGCTGGAATTTGGGGTTGATCTTGTGGTGTATTGAAAGTGCAAATGGTGGTGGCGGACTTGATGATTTGTTGGTGGGGTGGTGGTTGTGGTGCGGTACTTTTGGGAGAGGGAGTGGATTTTAGCAAGCGACGATGGTGCAGAGGTACGGTGGGAGGTGCTGTGCACAATGATGGTGTTGTGGTGCAGTAGAGGTCTTGTGGTGCGTTGGTGGTGCTGTGGAACGGAGAGCTGCCGCGGGTGGCAGTCGACGGTGGTGTAGGTGGAGGATCAAGCGGATCTGATGATTTTGATTTTGTGACTAAAAATATAATCTGTGACTAAAAATATAATCTGTGACCAACCATTTTGTTATATGTGACCTGAAAATTATATAATTTGTGACCGTGAAAAACATGTGACCAGTTAATTTGGAAATCTGTGATTGTGTAACCTATAAATTTTGATCTTGATCAACTAATTTTGAAATCTGTGACCAACAAATTAATTGTAACCTACAAAATTTTTGAACTGTGACCGTAAGATAATCTGTGACCATATTATATAAATTTTCGAAATCGAAGCAATCGTCGGAATAAAGATGCAGCGGAATAGTTGCGGGAATATTTGTCGGAATCGGAGCAGTCGCCGGAATCGTCACCGAAACGATCACCGAGGAAGAGTGGTAGCCGGAACGGTAGGGGTGGTGAAGGTGGGGTGTAGAATTAAATATTTAATAAATTTATTTAATAATTAATTAATAAAAATATTTTTATTTTATAAATAAATGCTTGGGTTTTACATTTTGAAACTTGACACCTGAAAATTGAATTGTGTCAAAGTTAACACCTAACTTTTGAATTTTTCCCGATGGATTCAATTTATTTCATGGACCCACGGGGAATTTTTTTTTGGACAATAGTTTACTGCAGCATGGACTCCCTCGAACGTTAAAAGTTGTCTTTTTAATAATCGAGTGGGTCCCTAAGTTGCCTACATTCTATTAATATAGTCTCCCAAATAAAATCGACCAACAAATTAAATCTTATTTATAATAAATTAAGCTTATGTTTGGTCCGAATTAAAATCCGATTTTAATTCAAATCAAAATCAAACAATCAATATTAACCATATTTTTCATAATCCCACGACTTTTCAACCACAAATTTCAAATTTGTTTTTTTATCACAATCTACTAAAAATCTAATTTCATTCCCACCAAACACCCTCTAAGAATTGTTTTCGGATATGTACGATAAAAAAATGTATTTTAAGGAATGAGTACCAAACGACAACTTAAATTCGAAATGTTACAGAAGTCTGTGCTATAACTATTTGGACATTAATATCGAAAAAATACACGAGACACGAATTCAGTCAAAAATATGAGAGAGTAAAATTTTGTGGATATTTTAGTTTTTACATTTTTAGTTCACAGTAGACAAACCAAAAGAACAGAACAAAGAACTTGTATCAAAGACTTTTAATACATCACTATACAGTCTACACACCCTGATTCAGACAAACATTTTCATAGTTTTCTGCTGATCAGACTACACACTCCACTGCTCTTATCCTCTGCAATCAATAGTAACCTGAACGAGGCGGGGGAAAAACTCCAGGAGGTGGCAAGCCTGTAGGAAAATTTACAGGGGGAGGCGGAAGACGAGGTTGAGGATAAACTCCAGCATTATGCGAATTCGTAAGAAAGTTGTCATAGGGAGGCCCGGGATTTGTAGTCGGATATGAACCTGTAACCAACAAAAGGAGAAAAATGATCAGTCAGTAATATCTGCGAACCACAGATGAAACAATAGTGTTATTATCTAGGTTCCCGAATCTGGAACTATGCTTATGTTTGTATTATCAGAAATAATTCAAGTTTTTTTATGATTTTTTTTTTTTTCATAATGTTACGAACCATGTGTCGTTGAGGGTGTACTGAAGTGATATGCAGGAGGCCTCGTAACTGGAAGACTGGGTGGTGGGCCTTGAGAGCCAATGGAATATCTATGGAAAGTGTGGTAGGACGATGGAGTTGTTTCAGAATAGTGATTGACGGTGCTGCTTCGGCTAGGATCATTTGTAGCCCGAGGTAAGAAACTTCCTTTTTCCACACCAGCAAAGTTGTGTACATTACCTCCTCCATACCTTCGATAGAGTTCACCAAAACCTCCACTGTGACTTCCTCCTTTGTGATCAAAATCTTGCCTCGACTCACAAACAGAAGAGCTTGAATAATAGGATCCATAAGGGCATCCAGAGGGAGGCTGGGAGGAGTATGAACTATTCCAGTGACTACCTACTCCTGAGCCATATCGAAACCCATATCAAAACAAATAAAACATTATGTTTAGAATTAATAATAAATTAAATTCTCCATTTTCAATTTACTAAAAGGACAAACAACCTGGTGAGCAGCTTTGATTTTGTAATGAAAAGCCAGAATGTGACTGAACTGAGGCCCCATAACCATGTTGTAACGAAGTACAATATGACCACGTAGAAGTTTCATTAGAATAAGGGGACACGTCACGTTTTGCATTCATCTCTCTTTTCATCTCTTCTAAGAACCTCTGTGACTCGGCTCTATTGAGTTCCGTGAACAAAACCTTACAAGCACGTGATATCAAACTCAGTATCGTTCGAAAACAAGGAACAAATAACTTAGGTATATTATATTTTTTTTCTCAGTACCTCATCAAAGTACTCATCTGTCCCGTGCATGTCCTTGCTCTTGGGCAAACTGTAATTGGCTGAAGATAGTAGTTTCAATACACCAAAAGAAATGACATCCAATGCCAGGAAAAGATAAGAGACCTAGTAAGATATATCATTTAATTCTGAGCATACCCAACATCGAATTAACAGCCTCAGCAGGAACTTCCTTTCCCATTTCTTTAAATCTGTTAGCAGCACGGAATTTCAACTCTTCAGGTCTTGGAAAAACCACAACAGCAATCTGATTAAGGGAATACCAACAGGTAAAAATCAGCGTTTCAATCAAGTTGGAACAAAAATGAAGAAAATATACTAAAGAAGATTCTGCCCATTTCAATCAACTACCTTCCTGTAGTCAGCAAAAGGTTTCAGTTTACGTTTACGTGCACTCTTGAAGACATTCGTTTGGTCAATTATGAAATTTCGAGGTATCTTGGAAGCCCTGGACAAAAGAGTATTAAAAATGCCAGTTGCACGGTCCATCAAATGCTCAAACCTTTCACTGTAATTATGCTTGCGCAGTAAACCTGGTACCTGTAAAGAGGTTTGACTTGTATCAAATCACGCAATGACAAAAAGAATGAAAAATATGTACTTCTGATGGGGTTGTGAGTGTGTGTTATGTTGGGTGGGGGAAAGGGAGGAACTAGAACTGGCAGAAACCTTCATTTGTTCCAGTGCTAAATTTGTACCGAGCAGAACATATCGTTTTTCTGGATGCTCTTTCCTCCAATTTTCTGCCCAAGTAGTTTTGCCAGAAGCAGGTAATCCCACCATCATTATCACTTCACAATCACCGTTTGAAAAGGTAGGTCCTAGGACTGTGTTCCCATCCTCAATGGCAGACGACCAAGGTTTGTAGCCTTCTTCAGGAACTAGCCCATCTTCAATGCTGAACTGCAACTGAACTATTACATTTTTCAGTAAAATATGTGGGAAAAGAGCTGACTCCCATTGCAACTTTTTAATTGAAGAATTAACCACTCCAAGACCCCTTGGACCTGCATCAAAATGCTTTGCTATACCCAACCACTTTCCATTCTTGGAAAAACCAACGGAAGCCATGTGCTTATTTTCGAGGTCCACAGCACAAACTATAGTATCTCCAACCCCAAAACTTTCACCATAACCAGAAAACTTTCCATAATTAGAAAATTTTCCAGTGCCTCCAAAACCAAAACTGTGAGCAGTCTCGCCAAGGTTTCCAACCGCATCATCACCTCTTGATACGCCAAGGCGACAAACATGTTGCTGATCTATTGGAGTATCTCTCATATCCACTGGCTGAGATGAAACTATTTTGCAACCAAAACAGTATTTACCCCCAGTGATTCCAACATTGGCCCGAGCACCAGACCAACAGTAAGAAAATCCTTCTTCATAAATGGCCGAGCCTTGCAGACCATTTCCTTCTATATTAAAATCTGGACAGAGAAAAATGTCAGAAAAGATCAGGGTTGGCATAAAATAATGGCATCATTCAAAACTTATTGTCCCAATTAGCAATACCAAAGGCATTTAATCAGCCAACACCAAACATTTAACAGTAATTGCAGAATTAGATTACAGACTAAAGAGGTATAAATGATCTAAAAATGGATAGAGAAAACTGATAAATCACTTGTTCAAAGAGTTTCATGAAAACAGACCTTTAGCAGTAATTACCAACCCCATACTAGGCAGTTGCTAACCAATTGCAGTGCACAGGAGAGTGAACTACAGTAATTAATCATCCAAAGAACCTCAAAACTGATATAATGCTCCTTCCCTCACTTCATAAAGGAAAAGGAATTCGTAAAAGAACAAAATTGAGGGCGTTTTAGCCAGTGTACAAGCAAATTCAAGCCAATAAATTTATTGATAGTCTCCAGATTATTCAAGTGCGATCAACAAACAAAATGCTCAAATATCCCATATCTAAAGCCAAAATTCAATTAATTCTTAAATTCTTAAAACCCTTTGTTCATTTCATTTTAAAGTTTTTCTTTTCACTTTCGGGTATATAAATCAATAATTAAGTAAGAACAACACAACACAGCAAAAATATATATCAACAAAACTGAAAAAGATACTTTACCCAAATATCAACCAGCCAAAACTAAGGCTTTAAAAAACGCGATATTGAAGGGGGAAAAAAAGGACAATCGGAGTGAAAATTGATACTCACCTATATCGCAATCAGCAGGGTTAAGAAGAACCGGCGCGTGGGTTGCATCCGATTCAGTAACCTTTACTTTCTGTCGTTTGCGTCCGGGTTCGGGTCCGTCAGTTCCCGGTGGCTCGCGTTCCATCGACGCCATTTTTCGATCCTATTGTGGTCAGAGTTTGTATCAGAGGAAATGAGCCAGAAATTTGATGTGTGTGGGCGTGGGTGGGTAAGGGGGTTTACACAACGGAAACAGAGGCGGTTAGTTTCACTAAAAGAAGTCCCGATATCCTACCCGGTTTTAATATGGAGATAAAAAAAATTGAATTTACGTATAATATTATTTTATTAAAAAATATTTGATTCAAATATAATTAAACTACTGTTCAAAAATGCATTTTAGTGTAGGAAACTAGTTCAAACAAGGGCTTATAATGTTTGGTACAGTATATATATTGACAAGTGAACCTAATTTGATCAGTCTATCATATCGATTATATTTTGTTAAATAATTTTTAGATATACTTGACAAGTGTGTCAAAACAAGACTATGAGGACGCGAATGCACCCTCTTAATCTAGGGATATTTTCAACTCGGTCCATGCAGGCTTTTGAATAATATTTTTAACTTATTTAATATTGTATAGTCTTGTCCGTGATTCGCACTTGAGTGATGAATAAGTAATACAATATATAGTTCAGTAATCATTGAGATATATTTTTAAATTCAATTACGAGTCAATAATACTTGACAAAATTCAAAGACCATTAAAATAGATTTTTAAGATTAATTATTAAGTCGGTCCGTGCAGGCTTTTGAATAATATTTTTAATTTATTTAATATTGTCTAGCCCTGTTCGCGATTCCAACTTTGAATGATGAATAGATAACACGGTGCATAGTTCAATCATCATTCATATATATATATATATATAAGTTCAATTACGAGGTAATAATATTTGACGAAATTCAACTACCATTGAAATATATTTTTAAGATTAAGTCCGCATTAAAATTTTCATTCTCATTCTTCTTCTAATTTTTTATCACATATTTTTCAATGAAATAATATTTTTCATCACATTAATAACTTTTCATCCTTTTTGAAGAGCCTATGCTAATTATTGATATTGAGGGGGGTAAAACTCGACCACAAAGTTCACAAATCATTCAACTAATTAACCTTCTTTTCGTCATCAGTTTCTCTCTCTAAAACCCTCTCTAAAGGAACCCTCGCTCTTCCCCTCTAAAAATGGCTTCAAATTCTACTTTCCCAAATTTAATTAAGTGAAAACAGTAAATTTTTGGGTAGTTTTTTAGATTAAGTTTTTTTTACTATAGGTCTGGTTAGGCTTTTATCCGTAATGTCGAAGGCTTGCTTCAATTCGGATTGCAAAGAGCAGTCGGAAAAGTGGAGGAGAGGTTGGCGATGCCGTACCGGCGACTACGCCGACCTCTGTGATCGCTGCGCGTAAGAACATTTGCTTTTTATTGGTTTGACTTCTTGTCGACATTCCATTTACAATTTTAAGTTTGATTTTCAGTGGAAAAGGGAAAGTGAAAATCATGTTCAAGTATGGATTTTTATATGAATTCTTATTGCGTGATTCTGTTGTCTGTAGAGAGAGACAGAAAAAAAAATATTATTGATTTTTTGGTCGTTTAGTTTTGTTTTACGGTTGGAATATCTTTTGTTGATATTTTAACTTTATTGTATATATATATATAGATATATATATATATATTCTGAAAAAAACTTGAAATGGAGTTTAGAATTTTGATTGTCCTTGATGATATGACCAGCGTTT
>CAIGRL010266392.1:0-14750 GCA_903798325.1 Fraxinus xanthoxyloides | reverse complement strand
ATTAAATTAAAGGATACATATGCCTAATTCCTTTTCGATTTTCTATCATGAAGATCGAGGGTGTACGTTCATCCATTTTTCTTCATGCCTAGCGCGGCAAATCAAAGGTTTTGATTGTTGGCTTGGTGTTTCGTGGTCGTCGCTGGCTCACTGCCATCGTAGTGGTGGGTGTTGATTTGTTAGAGATGGTGGTGTTGTTGCGGGAAGGAGAAGATGGTGTTGGCGATGGTGCAATTGGAGGCAGTGGTGAGGTGATAGTCACAAGTGTTGGTGGTAGTCACAAATTATTTTGTTGATTGTAACCAACAAATTGGCTAATGTGTGACCAATGCAATAGATAAATTTTGATCTATAATAATGTGTGACCTAAAAATTTGTTAATTTGTGACTAATAACTTGATAATTTGTGACCGTGTAATAAGTTGTAATTTATAAAATTTATGATTTGTGACCTATAAATTTTTAGATATGTGACATGTAATTTTTTTATTTGTAATCGTGAAATGATTTATAACCTATAAATATTTTTATTTATGATCGAGAAATAATTTGTGACCAATTATTTCGATAATTGTGACAAAATTGTATAGAATTGTGCCATTAATATATTTAATTTGTAAAATATAGTTTTAATTAATTATTTCACAAATAAAATTTAGTTAATATTTGATTTTCAATGTTTTAAACCTTATTTCTTATTTTTGAAATGAGTAAATACTTAATCTCTTATATATGAAATTTTCCCTTTGTATTTTTGTGGACTAGTGATATGTTGTTTTTTCGACAATTTGAATAAATCATTATTTTAACCTTGAATAACAAATTATTTTTCTCTAATTCCACTCTATTTTTGTCGCATCTAATGTAACATTTGTAATTATGACATTGTACTATCACTTGAAATATTATTAGTGAAATAAAAAAAAAAATACTGAGTACATTATTCTTATCGTCCATCTGACCAAAAATAGATCTCGTTGCACCACACTTAGCCCCTCTTTGACAACCTTTTAATTTGGCTTTTTAAAGAGATTTCACTAAACAATAAAATATGAATTAAAAAATAATGGTCCACCTCGTTAGAAACTAGAAATTGAATAAAGAGTACTAGAGGAAATCAACTTTACTTGATCGAATAACAAACTTGGCTATTATATAGCCTTACAGAGCAAATGGAAATAATTGAACAAACGTGAAAATAGTCCACATCTAAACAACTCCTACAACGTGCTGAGAAAACCAAATCAGTAGATAACAGAACCCAAAATAAAAGGTATTTACAGACATAGTGGTAACTAACCACTAAACCAGTAAGATAAACATAAAACATTTGAACACTACAAGCTTCAGTTTACATCAGTTTCAGAACAAACTCCCAATTGTCCTCGTAGCTTGACAAAGGTATTCAACTTGAGTGGGTTAGTCATTATATCAGCTAACTGCACTTGTGTATCTCAGTATACTAATTCCACAATACCTTCCATTGTAAGGTCTCGAATAAAATGAAAACGCACATCTATGTGTTTACCATTACTGGATTCTTCGATAGTTTGATTGTAGAGCTACTATCACATTGAATAACACATGGCCTGCTTGACTTTGATCTAGCTTTCCCAACACCTTTTTTAACCATACTGCCTGAGGAAGAAGCAATTGTGAATGAAGAAGAAAGTGATGCAACTATGAATGAAGAAGAAAGTGACTTTAATTTTGATGCTAATATAGAAGAAGACACGGAAGAAAATAATGCTACTGTCGCAGCCACTGAATCTGATTTACTAATTCAAAACAGAGATAAATGCAGCAAGAAATAGAAGACCACTTGTTGGATGAGTAATTATGAGACAGGATAAGGACTTTTTGAGGAAGAGCATAAAGTCCAACTTGCTATGTTTGTAGCTGCCGATCCAATTTATTTTGAAGAAGCTGTTAAAAGTGAGAAATGAAGAACATCTATGGATGCAGAAATGGAAGTGATAAAGAAAAATGGCACATGGGAATTGACGGAATTACCTAAGGGAGGAAAAACAATTGGAATAAAGTGGGTTTACAAGACCAAGTTTAATGAAAATAGAGAAGTAGAAAAGCACAAAGCTCGGCTTGTGGCGAAGGGTTAGGCACAGCAGTATGGGGTAGATTATACTGAGGTTTTTGTACCTGTAGCACGTATGGAAACAATTCAGTTGGTAGTTGCACTTGCTACTTAAAGAGGGTGGTCCATTTATCAGTTAGATGTAAAATTTGCATTCTTACATGGTGAGTTGAATGAAGAAATCTTTGTCGAACAGCCTTGTCGTTATGTGCAAAAAGGAAATGAGCAAAAGGTTTATTAGTTAAAGAAGGCACTCTATGAGTTCAAGCAAGCCTCCCGTGCTTAGTACAGTCATATAGAAACATATGTCATGAAGTTAGTCTTTGAAAAGTGTGGCTATGAGCATACTTTGTTCATCAAAACTAACAAGGAAGGTAAAGTTTTGATCATTAGTTTATATGTTGATGATCTAATCTTTACTGGAAATGATGAATTAATTTTTGCCGAGTTTAAACATTCCATAAAGCATGAGTTTGATATGACTAATCTTGGTAAGATGATATATTTTCTTGGACTTGAAGTCGTGCAAAAATCTAATGGTATTTTCGGAAGTCATAAAAAGTATGCTTTAGAGGTACTCAATAGATTTGGAATGGATAAAAGTAACTCTGTTTTTAATCCTATTGTTACTGGTTGTAAGCTTGTGAAAGATGAAGGGGAAGTTAAGGTAGATTTACTACAAACAAGTAGTAGGGAGTCTCATGTACCTCATAGCTACTCGACCAGATCTAATGTTTGTAGTGAGTATCATTAGTAAACATATGGAGAATCCTGCTGAGCTACGTTTACAGGCAGCAAAAAGGGTGCTACGGTATCTAAGAGGAACAATTGATTTTAGGATTTTCATAGGAATTGAGGAGATGATGAACTTATTGCTTACACTGACAGTTATGTTGGAGACTTGGAAGATCGGAAGAGCACCCCGGGTTATGTTTTTATATTAAGTTCAGGGGCAATTTCTTAGTTATAAAAAAAGCAGCCAGTAGTCAGTTTATCTACCACAGAGGCAGAACTCATTGCATCAAGTTCATGTGCATGTCAGGCAGTATGGTTAAAAAGGGCATCGGGAAAGTCAGATCAAAATCAAAGTAGGTCATGTGTTATTCAATGCGACAGTAGCTCTGCAATCAAACTTTCTTCTTTGTTCACATTTACCTCACTTTCTTCTTCGTTCACAGTTGCTTCTTCCTCATCATCACCCCATTCTAAATCACAAACGACGACTTCTTCATACTTCTTATCCCAATCCCAATTCTTGTCTTCTTCAAATACAACATTCCTACTGATTATGATCTTTTGTGAAATTGGATCATAGAGTCTGTAAGCCTTTGATTCATCACTAACTCCCAGCAATACACAACTCAAACTCTTATCATCAAGCTTTGTTCTTTTACTGGCAGGCACATGAACATGTGAAATGCATCCAAAAACTCTAAAATAGTCAACTAAAGGTTTGAGTTTACCCCAAAATTCTTCTGGAGTTTTGTTTTGTACCGTAAAAGTTGGACTTCGATTCAAAACATGCACGGTCCAATTTACAGCTTCAGGCCATAAGGTTTGGGAAGTTTTTTCGCCGATAGCATACTACGAACCATATTCATAATGGTTCTATTCTTGCGTTTCGCAACTCCATTCTATTGTGGCGTATATGCAGATGTTAATTGTCGTCATATGCCATGATCATCCTAGGAATTTGCAAATTTCTATGATGTGAACTTGCCTCCTCGATCAGTATGCAAACTTCTAAGAAATGAGCTTGTTTCCTTCTCAACATGAACCTTAAGTCTTTTGAAAATAGCAAGGGCTTCTAATTTCTCTACTAAAAAATAAACCCATGTTTTTCTACTAAAATCATCAGTGAAAGTGAGCAAGTACCTTTTCTTTCTATTTTGAGATTGGATAAATCGGTCCACAAATGTCTGCATGTACTAACAGTAAAATTTCAGCAGCTCGCCGGTTGCTTTTCTTTGGAATTGAAGACCTGTGTTTTTTTCCCACCAAGCAATATTTGCATAGTTTAGAGGAAGGCTGAAATTGTGGTAATCCATTCACTATCTTCCTTTGTTGAAGAGTCTTTAAACCTTGAAAACTCAAATGGCCATATCGACAATGCCAAAGTTGCAAAATGTCTTCTGTGACTATGTTAAAACAAGTAGATGAAATAGGCTAGGATAGAGAATGCAACACAAACATCCGATTTGAAGACATTTTGGTATCCATAATCAAACTTTTATGTGAATGAAACACCTTACAATTGCCATGTTGAAACAGAATGACATCTCCTCTTTATTCTCTGCATAGTTGCCTCTATCTCTCGGCTTGGACATTCCCATGCAAAATGTCCTAGCTTGTGACAATTATAGCACTCCATTGTGGCCTTATCAAAAGATCTCCTGTTGCGCCCTCTTCCTCGTCCTCTATAATTTCCACGACAACGATCTCTGCTTCCGGAATGATCTCCATGAGTAACTTTCAAAGCACGTTCTTCTTCTAACACATGAGAATTCATGCGTTGTTCATGTACAATAAGACTACTCTGCAACTCATTGATGGTTAAAGTGTCCAAATCTTTAGACTCTTCAATGGAACAAACAACATAATCAAATTTGGAAGTCATAGATCGTAAAATCTTTTCAACAAAAACAATATTTCCTTTATCCTCACCATTTTGTTGGCAATTTCAAGAGTGCGAGAGAAATATTCGTTTATAGTTTCTTCCGGCTTCATGCGAAGAATTTCGAATTCATTCCTCAAAGCTTGCAAATTTCCACGCTTCACTCATGTGGTACCATGATATTTCTGCTTCATAGAATCCCAAATATCCTTCGCAGTCTTTTTATTTAGAATTGTCTCTAAGATAGAACGATCTAATGCATGAAATAGATAGTTATTTGCCTTCAAATCCTTTAATTGCTGATTGTCAATGTGCTTCCTCTGTGCATCTGTGATAACAACACCTTCAGCCACTGCAAGAACTCCATTCCCCACAAGTTCCCAATATTCCTTCGAACGCAAGAAGTTTTCCATGTGCCCAGTGATCATAGTAGCCACCAAACTTTGGAACAGCTGGCTAGGCAAATGAACTCTTCGTCATCATCATTCAAGTAGAACACACGTTAAAGATTGCCGCTTCTAAATAACTAGGCCCCTGTGATAGGGCTCTGATACCAAATGTTAGAAACTAGAAGTTGAATAAAGAATACAGATGAAAATAGAAGAAATCAACTTTACTTGATTGAATAACAAACTTGGATATTATATAGCCTTACAGAACAAATAGAAATAATTGAACAAATGTGAAAATAGTTCACGTCTAAACAACTCCTACAACGTGTTGAGAAGACCAAATCAGCAGATAACAAAACTCAAAATAAAAGGTATTTACAAACGTAGTGGTAACTAACCACTAAACCAGTAAGATAAACATAAAACACTAACACACCTGACAGCATTTATTACCTTTTGTTGTTCCATTCCTGACCTCATTTAACCATTTTGAAATTACAACCTTGCCCTTCAATGTATCTCTCCCAAAAGCCACGGTTCACTTCCCCATTCTCTCATTTTTGGGAAGTGTATTTTTGGAATGTTCTAAAATTTCTAATAAAAAAAGGTCATACGTGGCAATGATTTTGTAAGTGATCTGACTTGATATATCTACCGAGTGGCCACCGTCACTATACAATAAATCATTTCCAAAAATTTAAGTGCCATTAAATAGATGCTTAGCTTTTGAAATAGCACATTTCGTAAAGTACAACTTGTTCAATGTAAAACATTTTTAACTCAATTGGATAATATTAATAATGTACTAGTGAGTTTTTATGCCACGTTGTTGATCGTGCATCTTGATTTATGATACACCTTAATGCTTTGATTTATAGGTAATTCACGCACAATTTTTCACTTAAATTTACACTACAATGACCCGCTCGTTGAGCCTATGGAACCAACCAGTTCTTGCAGACTTTTTTGCATTCCCATCGAAGAACTGACATTTTGTCCTCTAGAGCTGCAAAAATAGCCTTAGCTGACCAGAAAGCAAAGAGAATTCCATGTTCACAAAAGTATTCAGCCCATTTGTTTCTGCAGCGATTTCAGGCATCAAATTCTGATGTATAATGGGAGAAATCAATAGGTAACAGCAGAGGCGGTGTTACCTAACAGAATCCGGTAGAAGATTTGAATGAGAAGCAATGTCTTTTTGTGGACATCAACTTCTCGTGCACATGCCTGCATTTTGGTAAAATAAGTCTCATCAGTATAACCAGCTATCAATGAGAAGATTGGCACGAAAGACCAAGTATAAACATAAACATGTTTATTGTGTTAAGGAGGCAATAACACTGCTTATCTCAAATGTCGTTTGCCAAGATTCATGTGATGACTTTATTATTTATCGGTCATAAAAATAAATGCGCTTTCAGAAACACATTAGGCTTGATCAGAGGTCTCAAAATTCCAAAAAATTTTGATACGATCATTACATCTACAGAATCATTTTAGGTGGTTTAAAGAAATAAAGAACTCACTTAAAGTCATTGTAGCGTAGAGTCAAGTTTCAATTATTACCTCAAGATCAGGGCAATAGTAGATCAATGGGTCCCACGCATCAACAACCATTAAAAGCTGCCAAAAGAAAGAATATAGAAGCATTCACAGAAAAGTAAATAACATGATACAAAATGAAAATGCAATACATGCAGTCACAGAATTGAAGAAAGAAAGAAACAAATGGTAATAATTTTTATCCTTAATGATAAATAACCCCTTCCCCTAAGTGGAATAGGAGTGCGGTTACGTGGAAAGAAATACTTTCAGCTATTCCTTCAGTTATGTGGGGAGAGAGAAACAATAGGATCTTTGTAGCGTAAATTCCCAAAAAAATTGGTACGATCATTACATCTACAGAATCATTTTAAGTGGTTTAAAGAAATAAAGAACTCACTTAAAGTCATTGTAGCGTATAGTCAAGTTTCAATTATTACCTCAAGATCAGGGCAATAGTAGATCAATGGGTCCCACGCATCAACAACCATTACAAGCTGCCAAAAGAAAGAATATAGAAGCGTTCACAGAAAAGTAAATAACATGATACAAAATGAAAAATGCAAGACATGCAGTCACAAAATTGAAGAAAGAAACAAATGGTAATGATTTTGAGCCTTAATGATAAATAACCCCTTCCACTAAGGGGAATAGGAGTGCGGTTACGTGGAAAGAAATACTTTCANCACTAAGGGGAATAGGAGTGCGGTTACGTGGAAAGAAATACTTTCAACTATTCCTTCAGTTATGTGGGGAGAGAGAAACAATATGATCTTTGTAACAAAAGTTCCCAAGATACGAGATAGAGCTAAAACTGTAAGCATATTTATGGATTTCTTGGATAACGAGTTCAAGGTTGTTCCTTTCCGGTCGAAAAGATATATTGTATTCTTTATTTATGTTATTAATAAGTGTCATTTGATGTTAAAGGATGATCTATCTTCTACAAGTGTAGTTACTATAAGATAATTAATAAATTCAAGTTTCTGATAAGAAACTTCCACGCTTCAGTCCACAAATTCAAGTTGAATCCCTTGAAAGTAGATAAAATTCATTTCATGGGCATGTGTCCAAGGGTGGAGCTAGGGCCAATGAGATAGGGAGAAGCTCCCCTAGGCTTCAGTCCACCCTTAAAAATGTGTGCGCTCATGTGTAGGGATGATTAGTGCACATTATAAATTATTTCAGGCCACCCCAACATAAATTTCTGGCCCTGTCGCTGCATGTCATTGTAAAACACAGCCATGCAATCAAATAAATGTAATTGCCGGGTAATATAATAATCTTTACGTTGCCATCAAATTACCTAGCCAAACAGCTATAACTAGGATTACAAAACATGGTAAATGTATTTTGCTTCCAGGTTTTTTGATTGGAGAAATAGTCATATGCTTCAATGACTTGAATCTTCTCAATAATTTATGTTCCAAATAATTGGGTGCAGTTAAGTTAATAAAAATTGGTTCGACTATACGGAGAACAATTATACTACAAGTGTATAACATGTTCAGTCACATTAACCCATTCATACACTTCAAATGATTCAAAGCTAACTTAGAGATGGGGATATGATCTCACCAGAACACTGCGTTCAACCACCCTCCAAAGCTATCACCATATATCTAGGTTCTTCTCGATATACTGGGAACTAGCTTATCATTCTCCTCAAGCCTGCAATAGTCAATTTACAATGAGAAGCGGTATATATACATCAATCAATGGAAAGATGGAATTAGATTTTCAGAATCAAAATTTTTAGCAGCACGATGCATCAAGTTGAATTTGTGATATAATTTAAGACAGCATGACCTTGCAAGGCTGCAACTCAGCATCAAGTTTTTCTACAGACATATTAGTAATTTCATTTAGGCCAGTAAAGCGAAAGATATTTAGAAACCCTTTCATCTAATGGACAATCGAATTGAAATCAAGAAAAGAAAATCTGTGTGGAACACAAAAACTGCTAGCATGCTGATACAACCTGCTACATGGAAGCAAGGGAGTATCGAAAGCCACTCTTCGAGCGAGGACTAGCTCCAAAGAAAATTAACAGATAAGGAAGGCGAGTTGAGAGATTGGGAAAGAGAAAAGAAGTTAGAGAGAGAAGAAAAAGTCCTTTAATTCCATATATTCCTTCCTGAATGTTCACGTTACATCATATAAGGAAATTCTCTCCATTACGCCTAACTGTGTAACAAACTCAACAAATAACAAAAAGACAACTGGAAAAGAAACAATATTGCTCTCACAAAACAATTTTCCTCAGCACAGGCTCTCCCCTAAGCCCATATAATCTTTCATCCAACTGCGCTTCTTGGATTTTTGTTTTGGGCGGTCTTAGGCTTCCTCATCTTCAGCTTGGACCTCAATATTTACTTAATTGGGCTCCTGGCGATCAACTTAAGCTTCCTCCTGTATAGCTACAGTCGTATCATTCCTTCCCGCTTCGAACACCACCTTGTCCTCAAGGTGATAAGCTAGATAAGCAGCATGGAAGTCTTCAAAGGGTTCCCAAGAAGCTTCTACTAGTGGACAACCCTGCCACTGAACTAACACTTGAGCTTGAGGTGCACCCTGGACAAGTACGGTGCAGTTGGCGTAGATGGCCACAGGAACTTGAACCGATTTATTGTCTTGACTGTTCGGGGATAAGTCACGAGATAACCGCATAGCAGTGCCTTGAAATGACTTGAGGACGGATACATGGAGAACATGGTGTATGCAACTCCCCTAGGGCAGACCAACTCAATATGCTACTGGACCGACACGAGCAGTGACCGGAAAGGGTCCATAGAACCTTTTGGAAAGTTTGTGGTGGTGGTGGCGAGCTACAGACAACTACTGATAAGGATGCAAATGGATGAGAACGAGGTCAACCACCTCAAAGTTCAGTTCCTGATGGTGAACATTCGCCTTTTCGGTTATACACTATTGAGCAGCTAGAAGATTGGCTTTGAGGGTGTGAAAAAGCTCATTGCGAGCGACCCGTGTCTCATCCAATGCTTGGATTGAATTAGAGCCCAGTGTGTACATGGGAATGGATGGTGGGGCACGACCATAGAGAGCCTGAAACGGAGACATCTTGAGGCTGCTATGGAAATTGGTGTTGTAATGGAATTCAAACCAACCGAGCAAAGAGACCCATGAAGCAGGTTTGTCCTGAGTAAAAGTACGAAGGTATTGTTCTAAGCTACTGTTCACTTCTTCTGATTGGCCAGCAGACTGTGGATGGCAGGCACTGCTCATAGAGAGCGTGGTACCACTCAACTCGAACAACTTACGCCAAAAAGAACTCATAAAGATGGGATCTTGGTCGGATACCATCGAGCGAGGAAAACCATGGTGACAAACCACATATCCACAAAAAGGTCCGCGACTTTTGCAGCAGAGAAATCTGTGGGTAGGGAACCAAAATGTGGTGACTTGGATGGCCGATCCACCACTACCATGGTGATAGAGAGCCCTTTGGACGAGGCAGACCTGTCACAAAATCCATCGTCACATCTTCTCATACGCCTCCAGAATCGGCAAAGGTTGTAAAAGACCCGTGGCACTTGGGTGGAATATTTGATCTGTTGGCAAATAAGGCAAAAGGCAATGTAGGCTTCCACTGAGCGCCGCATATGGGGCCAAAAATAATTTGCAGCCAATCTGACCAAGGTACGCTTAACACCCGCATGTCCGCCACTTGGTGTATCATGAAACTCACGAATAAGGATATCACATAAAGACAACTTCGGGCTCACCATATAACGATCCCAAAAAACTATGAGCCCGTACATCACATAGTAAAATGGTAGAAGAGTGCCATGCTCGTGTTGGCGATGAAAGGCAAACAAATAAGGATCAGTTGAGTTAGCTTGGCAAAGCTGGTGTAATATGTCAAAAGTTGGACCAGAAACTAAGGCAAGCATTGACGAGGATGACTTGGACTTGAGTGGAAGCCAATCAGCAGGGACTCGTGACAGAGCATTGGCTGCATGGTTAGAAGCACCAGGTTTGTACTCAATATGAAACTAAAAACTGAGAGACTTGCGAACATAAGCTTGCTGGTCCGGAGTTTGAATGACTAGTTGGATGAGTCTTTGATGCTTCGATAGTATGTTTGAATTACAAAGAATGGCACATAAGATACTGGCACCATTTGAGGACTGCCTCCGTGATGACATGCAGTTCCCTGATATAGATCGAGGAGGCTTGAAGCCTAGGACCGATCTTTTTACTAAAGAATGTAATTGGGTGGCCTATTTGCATTAGCACTGCCCCAATGCCAACATTAGAAGCGTCTGTCTTAATAACAAAGTCCTGAGAAAAATTCAAAAGGCGCAAAACTGGTGCGGCCACCATAGCTTGTTTGAGAACCTCAAATGCAGTCTCAGCAGCCGTTGTCCACTCAAACACATCACGACGAAGCAGGTCTATTAGAGGAGCGGCAATAGTTGCACGGTCGGGGATAAATCGCCTATAATATCCGGTTAGACCCAAAAATCCCCGAAGTTGCTTAACATTCTTTGGAACTGGCCAGGGAACCACAGCCTCGACTTTAGCTGGATCAGCATGAACACCAATAGAAGACACAATATGCCCAAGATAGTCAATGGTCTCTTGACAAAACAGGCACTTGGAGAGCTTGACATAAAAACTATTAGACAGTAAACAGTCCAATACGAGTTCCAAACGCACCACATGATCAACCAAAGAAGAGCTATATACCAAAATGTCGTCAAAGAAGACAATAACGAACCTGCGGAGATAGGCAGAAAAAATTCGATTCATGGTGGCTTGAAAAAGTGGGAGGCGCATTGGTTAGCCCAAAGGGCATCACAAGGAACTCAAAATGCCCATCATGAGTCTGAAATGATGTCTTGTAGGTGTCGCAGAAGTGAACACGAATCTGATGGTATCCCGCACGTAGGTCAAGCTTGCTGAAAACAGAAGCACCCCCCAACTCTTCCAATAGCTCATCGATCGTTGGAATGGGGAATTTGTCTTTTATAGTGGCTGTATTCAGAGCTCAGTAATCAACACAGGAATGCCATGTGCCATCCTTCTTCCGGACAAGGAGAACAGGTAAAGAGAAAGGGATGTGTTACTTGCTTTCCCAACCAACTGAATTCCATAGTCAAGGCCGAGTAATCATGGGGTACCTGACCTAGAAGCTAAATCCACCGAAATCCCAAAACAACATTTGGGCCTTCAATAGCCAGAACAAACAAATCAACAGTGAACGAAATACCTTGCAGAAGGAGGGACGTCGATCTGCAACAGTACTAGCACACCATAAAAGAGCCACAACCCGTAGCAACACGAAAGTGAGGAATTGAGGTGACTGGTAAACCCAACTTCTCTACCAAATCGGCTTGATAAAGTTGTGGGTGTTCCTACTATCGATAAGAACTTGAAAGTCGTGGGAATCAACGGAGCCCAAGACTCGAAGAGAGCGACCTTGTAACTTGCTCAAAAGAGCGTGAAGGCTCGAAATATCTCCAAAAACATCTTCGAATGGAGAATTGTCGACTTCGACGGACTCGGTGACATCGATCATGTTCTTATCACATCTGAGGATAAGCAAATACTTACTCTGGCAAAGATGATTCGGTCTAAACTTCTCGTCCTAGTTATAGCATAAGCCCTTCTTACGTTTATCTCAAAGTTTTGCTAGGGATAGACGGTGGACAGGTACGACTGGAGTTGGAAGTAATGGGGGCTGGTTGGATTTTAGGGCCAGAGAGGTTGTAGTAAGCTTGGAAGGTAATGGGCCTAGTAGTAAGCTGGGCCTTGGACTAACTCTTTGATGGGATGTGGTAAGTGCATGGGGAATTACAGATTGAGCTGATCCCAAGGGAGGCCCACGAGACCAATATTTCCCAGATTGGGTAGTATCCTCTAAATGAGCGGCAAAACCTTGAGCCATAGAGAATGCCTCCATCAGTGTGGTTGGCCGATGGAATTGGAGCTCCGGCAAATTGGCGGTTTGAGACCCGTAATGAAAAACTGATGAGGAGGGGCTCAGAAATCCCGATCACTTTGTTGAGTAATTCTTCAAACTGAGCCTGAAAATCAGCAATGGAACCTGTTTAGGTGAGCTTAGAAAGATTTTCCTGAAAATCTTCATACACGGAGGAACTGAAGCGGTGCTTGACGGTAGCAAGAAAAACTTTCCACGTGGGTAAGAGATTGTTTCGTTTCGCCCATTGGAACCAGGAAGAGGGGCGACCCTCCAAATGGAAGGAGACGATTTGTAGACCTGATTCCTCCGGTGTCGAATGATAGTCAACGAATGTCTCTATACGAAACAACCAATCAGTCGGATCCGAACCATCGAAGCGAGGAGTATCAAATTTCAGAGAACAGGCAGTAAATGGTGAATCAGAATAGAATAGGGTCGATTCAATGCAAGCGTTGGAGTGAGCAACGGAAGTCGAGCCAGAATAACTAGGAGGAGCACCGTGTACCTCAGTACGGAGATTGGTAATTTTGGAGTCGACAGCAAACATGTGTTGTTGCAGAGTATTGTGGATGGAATCGGAATGAGTATCGAACTTCGATTGCAGTGTCTGATGAAGGGAATCAGAATGAGCATCGAGCTTGGATTTGCAAAGCGGCCCTCAGAGATATCCATGGTGGGGAAGATCAATGAAGCACCAATGATACAGCCTGCTACAAGGAAGCAAGGGAGTATCGAAAGCCACTCTTTGAGCGAGGACTAGTTCCAAAGAAAATTAACAGATAAGGAAGGAGAGTTGAGAGATTGGAAAGGAGAAAAGAAATTAGAAAGAGAAAAAATAGTCCTTTAATTCCATACATTTCTTCCTGAATGTTCAATTTACATCATATAAGGAAATTTTCTCCATTACGCCTAACTGTGTAACAAACTCAACAAATAACAAAAAGACAACTGGAAAGAAACAATATTGCTCTCGCAAAACAATTTTCCTCAACGTAGGCTCTTCCCTCAGCCCACATAATCTTTCATCGAACTGGGCTTCTTGGATTGTCGTCTTGGGCGGTCTTAGGCTTCCTCCTCTTCAGGTTGGACCTCAATATTTACTTGATTGGGCTTCTGGGGATCAACTTGGGCTTCCTCCTGTATGGCCTCCGTTGTATCACATGCAATGCTTTCTATTTAGCCTATGTTTGACACTCATTTTTTTCCCATTCTCATTCTCATTCTTTTTCTTTCTTCATTTCAACCACACATTCTATCAATAAAATAATATTACACATAAACATAAAAATTCTCCTTACTTTTAAACCACAAATTGTTCTAGCAATCACTATTCAAAAATCAATTTTTCTCCCAAAATGGGTGTCAAACATAGGCTTATTCTGTTGCCCTCTCATTTCCTCCGCTATCATGTTACTAATGCTGGAGACAGAGTCCCTGTTCGAATGATCACATTCTAAGCTCCAAATAGAGCATTATATGAATTGTTTCAACCAGATATAATAAATACATAAAAGAACTGAAATTGTCAATCTTACTAGCTCTTGTATACACGTACTTTTCAATTTCCAAGCCTAATTTGTTAGTTAAGTTTGTAATTGTAGCCATTAATCTACAATGTGCTTTAACAAAATTGCAAAAGGGTCTCACGAATTGAAGTGAACGTTGATAGGGAAATCGACGAGGGTAGGCCTCATCGGCATGTTCGATAACTGCCTCAATATGAGTAACCTCATTCATCGATTCCAACATCTTCTTTTGCTGGCTCCAGTAGCATTTCCTTTCTCCTTTACTGCTGAATCTTCTGGTTGTGGGTGCTTCATCGGAGTTTGATCTACCCAGCTTTTCTCATTGTTATTGCGCTTTTGAAACTTCTTTTCCCCTCTGCAATCCTAACGTAACAATGGACCTTAACTCTATGCGTATATATGTATATGCTTTGCCTGACGCGACGGAGGCGAAGGAATCAACTAATGGCTCAATGTTTGAGTTGTGTTTCATCTTGGTCCTCAATCTTCAAATCATAGAATATACATCCCAATCTTTCATCTTTGTAGTGACAATTTTACCCTTGCTAAATTTGTATTGAAAAGACATATTATCCTCTTATGTAAATAAATAACAAAAACAAATTATATTGTAAATAATATGATTATTAGTGAA
>CAIGRL010266287.1:0-10490 GCA_903798325.1 Fraxinus xanthoxyloides | reverse complement strand
TTCTGTATTCAATCAAGAGAAATCTCTCTAATAAAATAATAATAAAATGAAAGGAATATATACCTAAGGTATTAGAAATCAAATTACCTATCAATTCTCTTACATTTGAATACTTTGTGTTTTATCAATTCCTTCGGATCTATTGCAAATTCCACGACGGCACCTTTCATCTGGATTGAATATTTGAATAGCCTGGAACGTGCGAGAAGTGTCCATGTTTTTGTTAAAAAGTAAGTAGAGGAACATTGGGTTAGCAATCGAAAGCCTGAAGAGTTGTAGGCCAAGGCAACTGGAGAATGGAGTAGCCAATTCGGACACGGTCAATTCACATAATCCCAGGGTAATCAATTGATTAAGACTAAAGGAAAACTTTAAGTAATGCCTTTACATATGTAAAGTTATCCTATCCTTTTATTTAAAGTTAACTATCGTTTTCATGTAATGCAATATTGCAATTTGAATTTACTGCACCATTACAAGTAACTCGAAAATTCAATGTAAATGGGCAAGAATTGCCCGAGGACCCATTGCCTATAAATGGAATAAAAGAGCCTGAAAATAATGAAACGAGGTCCAGTAGCTTCTATGGCACCAAACAAAAAAAAAACACCATAATCAGACGATCCACCATACAAATATTTATAAAATTTGTTTAAATAATACCCTTTGATATTACCGTGGCCATGGCTGTATCTTAAAAATGGAATTTATGCATGAATCAGGAAAAGATCTCACCAGCTTCTTGTTTGTACAAATAAAGAATCATAGCATACAAATAAATATTGCCTGGTTGTAATTGGAAAAGAACAATTCGAAGTCATGTTATTGCAAGCTTTAAGTTGCTACGGATTTCATCCGCCTTAGAAATATTTCTAACGGGAAAGGGATCAAACTTGTCTTCTTGGAACAAAAATTATTACAAGCTTCAAGTTCCTCGAGATTTCATTTGCTGATGTCCATAGAATTATGAAATATTTCTCACGGGAAAGGAATAGAACTCATCTTTTCTAGACGAACTACATGAAAGTGCCCCTGGTGATCTTGCATGATAGGAACGTGAACCACATCTTTAAGCTAGAATCTGTTTTGAGAAACCGGGAATACCATGCTTATTTAGAAGGCTGGGAAACCTCCAATACTAGCTTGTCCATAAATTGGCATTTCTTGTCGAATCCCCAACCTGGGTTGCTCTGCAATGTTTGATTTTAGCAAAAATCAGGATAATAAGGAGAACTAAAAAGGTAAACACTTGAGAAGAGTGTCAAAAGACTTGAAAGTTCCACCCTTGGCTTTAGGATTTTGCATCAAGACCTAGAGACTTATATGAACATAACATAAAACCAAACAGTAAAAGAGAGAGAGAGAGAGAGAGAGAGAGAGAGAGAAGAAGAAGAAGAAGAAGAGGAGGATGGCCTAGGAGAGAGAAATAAATACGCCAGGATCTTGATCGCGAAAAGATATGTTTATAAAGAGACAATCTTGTAAATAAAGGATGATGCAATGTTGACGGATTTTCAAATTCATGATTAGAATGATTGAAGCAAAATAAGAAAAAGGTTTGTGAAGTTTTCACAAACACAAATGGTAAAGTTGAAAACTAAAAACACTATTCCTAACCCCTTGTATCCATGACACATTCAGAAGCAATGACACGCATTTGATATTTTATCATATTATTTGCTCGGAAAAACTGAGAAAAAAAGAAAAATAAAATACACATGAACTTATTTGAAGTCCATAGCTCTGAAATTACGTTTGCCTTCCTTTTTCTTGTCTTTCCAGGAAACATCTTAGACACTTGCAACCAATCTAGACCAGTAGAACTAACTTTTTTATTTAGTCTTTTACTTCAACTTTTCCTATATGCTCAAGTAAATATAATATTACTAAGGCCTATTTATTGTCATTCCAAATAAAGATAGGAGTATTTTTATTTTATCTTCTCCAGAAAACAGTAGACTTCTTGTGCCATACAATACTCATATCTATGTGTGTGCCAACAGGCCAAACTTAAGAATTGCAATCACATGCATCAAATTGAAGATCATATACAATGTGCCCATAAATTAGAGTGACTAATTAAGATTCCACTTATAAGAATAAGAAAAGAAATATAGAGAAATGAACCAGGGGAGAAATCTGAATGTTAAGAAATAATAACTAACCTGCAGAGAAAGGACAGCACGATTGACAAAATTCTTTACAGAAGCAGGCCTATTTTCTGGGATAGTCTTGGCTACCCTTTCTAGCTCTTGTTGCTGTTGCTTAGCAGTAACTCTAACAGGTCCACTATAGTAGTCTACAATTTTTTCCATAAGAGGAACATTTTTCATGGTTTCCTCAATGGCTTCCTATAAAGTGCAAAGTCAAATCAACTACAAATAGTTAATCCAAGGAAGTCAAAAAGAAACATGTAAATTCCTAAAATTAAGAACTGATAATTCCCATGTTAATAGAAAGCTGAAATTAGAACCCTGCAAATGTAGGCTGCCTTTGGAAGAAGCAACTGAAATTCTTTATAATTCAAGAAGACATGAAAAGGAAAAAAAGAAGTCATAAATACAGGTAACAAAAAGCAAGAGCCATGTTTTCCCACAGGAAACAACTACAATCACTTCTTATTTAGCACCTGTTTGGCACCCATTAAGATTTAATTTATTTTTCTCTCTCCTCTTATTAACCACACATTCCTCAATAAAATAATATTATACGTAGACCCAAAAATTTTCCTTACCTATTAAGCACACATTCTCCAAAAAAATATTATTCCAAAATCAATTTTTTTTTCAAGTAATGGAGCTCAAACAAGGGCTTAGTGCTTGCTTGGCTAAGCTTTTAGTGCGTATAACGTGGTTAAAAAGTAGGCAAAAGTTGTGAATCCTACGTAAAAAGCTCAGAGACACATTAATCCACATAGCTGGAAGAATATAAAATAAGATAAAGATAATACAGAGAAAACAGCAAATGCACGTTTGGCTAGCTATTTAAAAAAAAAAAAGACCACACTTCCCTTAGTCTAAACTTTTTTTAAAAAGAGTATCACTTTTAAAGTCCTTAGAAGTAACTTTTAAAGCTTCAAACATGTTTTGATAAACTTAGAAGCTACTTTTAAGTAACTTTGTTAATTTTTTAGGCTAAGCCAAACATGCTCTAAGTCGTATAACCATTTATAAACTATCCTTCAAACATATATTTGACTGCTAAAAATCCAGTGGAGTATATCACATACATTTCAACAAAAATGAGCACTCTGAAGGCATATAAATACAGTTCTGTGCAAAAGCCGATTTCAAAATGTGAATGCAAAAATACGAAGTGCATGTAACACGATAAAAATATCCATTTTCTTTATACCATGTACATCATTTACAAATCCTATTCTCATTTATCATGCTTTGGGTCTTAAATCTTGAAAACAGGCCCTTATTATTTCCTTCTATTCTTTGGCAGTTGGGAGCCCACAAAGAAAAAAAGACCAAGAAAAGGCCAGGAAAAATTAAAGAAAATAACAGAATGTGAAAGATCCTTTGACTGACGAGTGATGTTGGAGAAAACCTCCACTAGTGTGAAAAAGTGGCATGTAACAGCCCGGATTTTACAAGCAGCTCTGTAAGCAGATCACCAATGGTTTCTTTCTTATTACATATAAGAGAATTTCGAGAACAAAGTAAACAAGGAACACAATCCGTATACAACTGCCTTCCAGAATCATATAAACCAAAGAGAAAATGTAATCTAATGTAACTACATGTCACAACGTGAAAAAAGAAGACAACAGAAATCCAAAATGTAACAACACAATTATGACGAGAAGTTATCAGGTTAAATGAACTGGCATCTCAATGAAGCTTTGTGGTTTTTAATACCTCAATAGCACTAATTAACTGCTACAATAACATAGATAAAGCCTTAATATGCAACCTCAAAACGAAATTTCTAAACGAAAATCCAAAAGATATGTACCGTCTGCAGTGCATTAGTGTGAAGAATATCTGGATGACAGTTTGATCTCAAAGATTGATTAGTTTCCATCATTACTTTACAGCTATTATAACTGACAGATAAAGCAAAAAATATGGCAATCATTACATAATTTATAGCATCGATATCCGTATTGTCAACAGAAAATTGGCATGAGTGAGTCAAATATCATGTGCTTACGACTGTATCGAGTGAAGAAATAGAAAAAGTAAAACAACAAGAAAGGAATTGAAATTGTTTTTCCAAAATAACTTCAAGGTCCAGGAATTAAATGGGGGACAGTGTAAGTAACAAAAAATGGGAGCAGATTGCGGCTGACTAGTGATATGTAGTGGAAGAAGCATCAGCATACTAGTAAGTGAAGAGGAAAGACCTAAGACTCATATTTAACAGCAAACTAAAGAATGTAGTTGGATTACTTAATTTCTTAATTTAATAAGAAATCATTTCAGGTATCAAAGTACATCCAATAAAGAGAATACAGCAAGTCAGGAGACAAATTAAGTAATACCATGTTTCAACAGGACAAGAGCAAAATATATAGGTGTCTATACCTCCCACTCTTCTTGACTCTGAATCCCTTCATATGTCATGAGGAATGGCTTCATTTTCTCAAGTGCATCCCTAAGAGAAATTGGAGGTTTCTCATCAATATCCGGATTTGTGCCAAACTCTTCCATCAGGTATTCTGGTTCACATTCAATCTGTACACCAAATCCCAATGAAACAAACCAGTTGAGCTAATCTTATAGTGCCAATCCAACAATAGAAAACCTGAAAATGCATTACCATTAAATTAGTGTGAAGTGCATCCAAATAAGCATCATCCATAGGGGAAGGCAACACCCTGCTAGACATTTCCTCAAATCCTTCGACCAATTTATTCATGATTTCGGGGCCAAGCTTCTGAGCTAACTTCTCTCCTTCAGCAGGGTCACCGAGGTAAAGCCCACCAGGCTCGTCATCAGAATCCTGATATCTATCTTGTCCCCTTCCACCTCTTCCACCAAATCTTCCTCTTCCTCGACTCCCACGCCCGCCTCTACCTCCCCTGAACCCACCTCTCCCTCTTGCACCACCATCGTCCTCTCCCCTCGACAATATGCCCACTGCCTTCTTCACTTTCTCCTCTGTGCTCAATTTCTCCCGTGCAGAGCTCTTATAGTTTGCCCCATCCTCAGCATTAACCACACGAGGTTTGGACTGTTGTCGAGGACGAAGATGGCGATTTTCTGCAATGGACCTCTGAGTAGGAACCACGGGCGGTTTCATGGGTGTCCCACGACCCGCCCCAGGTATAACATCAATGATGTCGGAAGGAAGACTTCTCTGTTGTGGGTTTCCGGACCTAGTGGACATAGCTGATGTTTCATCATCGTGGGCGTCACCTCTGATGAACGAGAAGGGTTTTCCATCATTGGGTTTCACTGCAGGTTGTTGTTGAGCGCGTTCAGGATCTTGGGGTTGCGGCGAAGGTGGGGAGGTGTTTATGGGCCCATAGCCGCGGCCACGGCCACGAGAGACGGCGTCATTGTTCACAAATGAAGAGAATGAAGGGAGAATAGGTGGGGAAGGGATAATTTTACCTCTGCCACGGCCATGGCCTTGCCCCGGTGGAGATGAGTTTGTTGGGGATTGATCTTTGGAGTTCTCAGGTTCGGGATTTCCGATGCCGTCGTCGGTAATCTGGAATATTCTGGAGCCTCCGCGGCCTCTTCCGCCGCCTCCGCTGCCGGCCGATGAGGTGGAGAAAGCGGAGGAAATGAAGGAGGGAGTGGTGGTGGTGGCGCCGACACAGCCGCCAATCACAGGAAACGGGAATTTCCCTAAGCTGCTTCTCATTTTTGTGTTTTCAATTTACTGTGAGATGATCCGATCCAAAAATTTACTAGCAGTGGCGGTGGAACTAGGGTTGAACGCTACCTTCTCCTCTTTCTTGTTTTCATTATTATTTTTTCATTTTCTCGTTCTCTTATTATTATATTTATTATTCTTAAAAATTATTTCAAATATTTATTCAGTTTTTTAGTACAAAATTCTAAATACATTAGAGTATTTAGTGATGTTACTAATAGATAATAAAAACTCATAAAAGTTGATGCATCAAATTAGTTCATGTTTGAGTCACGTTAAAATTTTTATTCTCATTATTCTACTCACTTTCAATTATATATTTTTCAATAAATAATATTTTTCATCACATCGATAACTTTTTTTTTCTTTTTCAACCACACATTCTCTATCAATCCACTATTCTAAAATACATTCTTTAAAAATAATATAATTTAAATACATCTTAAATATATGATTTTGAATCCAATAAAAAAATGTAATTAGAAATAATATTTGATTAGCTTTTTAGTAAATACAAAAGAAGCCCTAAATGAAATTTTTCTAGAAACAATGTGAATGTGAGAAATGAGAAAATATTATCTAGATGACATTTCTTATTATCTTCAAGAATTTATACTTGTACATAAGCCCCAGTTTGATGGCCATTAGAAAGAGAAATTGAGAGAAAATGATGTTTGGTATGGTAAATTTTTAAAGGATGTGCGATTAAAAAGTAAGAAAAAAATTGAATTTACATAAAGAATAGTTTATCGTATGAATGCGTTGTTAAAAATGAGTATAAGAAATAAAAAAATTTGTTTTAATTGGAGTGAAACAGGGACTAATACTTAAAAAGTATCTTTGACATTTAATCAAATTGTTTTTTTTTTTAAATCGAGACATTTATTTAAAAAGCATCTTTGATATTCAGTGATCGTTCGTAAGCATTTTAAAGTTAACTAAGTAAATTTTGATGGGAGTATAAGTTCATGAGCAAAGTGTGATGTAAATATAAGTTTAGTGACTAATGAAATATGATCAGTGAGTAATTGAATGCAATGTGTTAAAATTCAGTAATCACTCGAAAATATTTTAAAGTCCATCCCTTGTTTGAACCTCATTTATTAAAAATTCATTTTTAACTGCACATTTTTCAATAAAATAATGTTATATATAAATCAAAAAAATTATTTATTTTTAACTATACATTCTTCAAAATTCACAATTCGAAAATGCATTTTTCCTCTTAAAATAGGGCTCAAACAAAGGCTCTATAGATAAATCGGGATGGGAGTATAATTTCAGTGATAAATGAAACATTTAGCTCATTTGTTGTGATTGTTTTCTTGCCTAAATAATTGAAGTTGTAACGAGATAAAGCTGTGTGTGCTCCTTGACGTGTAGGGTGTTCTGGTTGCTTCAATAAACAAATGTTACCTGCAAAATAAGATTAGAGCTTCCTCCCCCATTGCACCTCCGCGCGTGAGAATTAGTAGATGATTTAGGAAAATAGGAAATGTAATTATTATCGTTCGGGTTCCTCAATCTCATACATGTCTCACCTTAAGGGTATTTATAGGCACCTGATGCAGCGTACATGTTCAGCAATTATTGGTGCCACGTGTCTCACGTAACTGACGAGACGGTCCCCACTTCTTCAGTGGTGGTTGTATCTACGTTTGCCGTTGAGCAATTCTCGTCCGATTCATGGCCATTTTTACAGTTAAGTGTGGTGTTAGCCTCGTAGTAGCGAACGGTCTGTAGTGATAGACAGCCCATGTTAACGTAGAGTGGCTCATAGTAGTCGACGACCTCATGGTAGTAGGCGGTCTTATAGTGGTAGACGATCCATATGAATGTAGGGTGCCCCATAAAAGTTGACGGCCTCATGATGGTAGAAGACCTAACATGAAATGCTCTACATAAAGTGCTTATCAAGTAGTCTTCACCTTGTGGCCATCGCAAATCATTATTGATTTCATCTTATATCACTAGCCCCTTCTACCTCTTGTCGATGTTTATCGATAAGGGGTAGCCTATTCACGTTTGTTAAATTTTTTTTCTTATAATTGTATACGAACATTTAATATAAGTGGGTTGAGCAGCCTAATTGACGTAAAGTGATGAAACAATGTACATGTGGCACACCATAAGTGGGTTTTAGTTTTGGAGGGAATTTCCTCCCAAAAAATTCAAAATCAACTTCTACTTAAAGAGGTGAGTGCCTCCCTTCCACTCCCACTTTTCATTTTTCAAAATTTCATCATCTTTGTTCTTTCTCAAGGTAATATCCTCTTCACTTATTCCTTCACCATAGTCTTTTTTTTCCCTTTTATCATGTATAAAGACATCCATTTCCTCTTCATCTGGCGGAAGTGAAAATAAGGGGTCTAGCGAATCGACTGACCCATCGTTGGATGGGCTGATCGAGGCCGACCCGTAAGCGTCACCGTTGACCAGCCTTGTTGGTCGACCGCGATTGGTTGATCATCAACGATCACCAAGGCATCATCGTTGGGGTTTACCACCTTAATTAAATCTTCCTCACCAAAAGTGATGCTTTTGATTGAACCTAGCCTTCTTCTGAATAGAGCAGGCCCCAACAGTGCGTGCATAACTCTTTCTAGCTGAGATCAAATCCTCCTTACTGCATTCCCTCCAATAATCACATTTATTACACCGGCCTTGGGCGGTGGGCCATCATCAACCTTGTGCTTGCCTTGATCATTCCTCACATACTTAGTCAAAAAATCCTGATTTAAGAGGCACTCGATTTTCTCCTTGAAATGGTTACACTCTTCTTTGTCGTGCATGTGGTCTTTATGGAAATGGCAATACTCGCTCTTATCCCTCTTGCTGGCTGATGCTGCTATAGATCTTAGCAAGTCGAACTTTTTTATATCTCGAATCTCTATCAATATCTTTGCCAGTGGAGTATTTAAAGGGGTGAATGCCCTAACCTCCTCTCGGCTCTATTTGATGGACCGATCCGAACGTATCCCTTACTCATGCACTCATCACCTGACTTTCGCTTGTGACTTTCTGCCTCCTATCCCTTTCTAAGATTTTTCATGACCTTTTCTTCTTCCTCTGCTTCAACATACTTGTCACCCTTTTTCAGCAAGTCATGCATCGATTATGGGAAGTTTTTTTAGAGTGACATCTTAAAGGCCCGATTTCGCGTCTCATTCATTAACGTTGTAACCACTGCAGACATTTGAAGGTCCTTTATGCAAAGTGTCACCCGACTGAGCCTAGTCAAATACTCTTGCAAAGATTCTTTTTTTCTTGTATAACTTGCATCAATCCAATGGCTATCTTCCACTTCATTTTGCTACTCATGAAATACGCCAAAAACTCTTGGAGAGCTTATCAAAAGTCTTTATAGACCGGGGCGCCAAGGTGGCCATCCAATCTCTAGCCTCTTTCCTGAGTGTCGAGGGAAAGGACTAGCACATCAATGCGTTCTGGGCTACATAGAGTCTTATTAAATCAACGAAGATCCGTAAGTGGTCAAGCGGATCTATAACTCCATCATATGCTTCTATCATCGGCTGTTTGAAGTCTTTCAGTAAAGGAACCACCATGAATTCAGGTGCAAAAGGATGTTATTCCAAAACCATTTATCTACTCCTGTCCTTCCTCTTGGTTAATGCATCATCTATCTTCTAGGTCATCATGTCTTCTATCTTTCTCTCCAAGTCTATCATAGGTCGGGGAATCTGCAAACTTGCAACCTCTGTAGCCCCCAAGTCTCCTATGTTGAATAATAGGTGGGATGATCATTTGAGACACTTAGGGTGGTTGCTCGTGTACGACCTTCGGAGGGTTCTCTATTGGGGTTACGACTTTCTACATTTGACTCTACAAGAGGGTCATCATGGCTGCCAATTGAGTTTTCAGGACACTAAATTGGCTCTACGTCAAATATTGGGGTGACGGTGCCTGGTTGTTACCCCTTGCAACAGTCTCGTATTCCCGACCATGTACAATGAAATTGTAACGAGATAGACCTCTACGTGCTCCTTGACGTGTAGGGTGTTCTGGCTACAATAGACAAATGCTACATGCAAAATGAGGTTGGGGCTTTCTTCCCCGTTGTACCTCCGGCGTGAGAATTAGTAGATGATTTAGGAAAATAGGAAATGTAATTGATATCATTTAGGTTCCTCAATCATACATGTCTCACCTTAAGGGTATTTATAGGCACCTGATGCAACGTACATGTCCAACGATTATTGATGTCACGTGTCCTACGTAACTGAAGGGGTGGTCCCCACTTCTTCAGCGGTTGGTTGTATCTATGTTTGCTGTTGAGCGATTCCCGTCCGATTCATGACCATTTTTAGGGTTAAGTGTAGTGTTGGCCTCATAGTAGCGGACTGTCGGTAGTGGTTGACGGCCCATGTGAACGTAGAATGGCTCATAGTAGTCGACGACCTCATAGTAGTAGGCGGTCTTATAGTGGTAGACGGTCCATATGAACGTAGGGTGTCTCATATAAGTCGACGACCTCATGGTGGTAAGCAGCCTGTGTGAACGTAGAGGGTATCATGGTGGTAGTCGGCCTCATGGTGGTAGACGATCTAACATGAGGTACTCTACATAGAGTGTCTATCAAGTAGTCCTCACCTTGTAGCGATCGTAGATCATTATTGATGCCATCTTATATCAAT
>CAIGRL010266275.1:0-10885 GCA_903798325.1 Fraxinus xanthoxyloides | reverse complement strand
ATTCCAAAATTATCAATAAAATTTGCAATAATTTCATAAGTACGTTTCTTCAAGAGCACATTTTGACCGAGTAATTCAAAATGTAATCGTCAATTTTATGATTCATTTGTCTATAGACTTCAATAAGATGAGTGTTGTCATAACATGGTAGTCGAAAAATTCGATGATTAGAGATCTCTATATTTCACAATGAAGCGATCACAAAGTCATTCTTCTTTCATTTTATTCACAAACTGTGTATTATTGGATATATTGAATTAAAAGATTATTCAAATAAGATTTACTGATCTGAAATGTTGAATTCATCTTATGACATTAAAATTCAAAATTTCTGAATAGGTTTTTGTAAATAATTTATAAATGGTTAATTTCATTTTCAACCACATGTTTCAATAAACCAACAAATAGAATTCATTTATCTACAACTCAATTATATTTATTTATAAATTCTTCCCAAACAGATGTTGAAAGTATAATTGATAATTAATTTTCGTGGAACGATACTATATTTATTGTAGGGATAATTGCAGTAGCGATATCAAACATTTCATTTAGTAGCAGACTTTACTCAAACCTTTAATTTGTACCCCCCATGGTACAAAACCTTTCATTTTTGTCACCAACGGTACCAGATCTTTCAAAATGTCCGCAACTGAAGTCCAAATAGACATTTTTGTTAGTTTAATCGTTAGTTGACCAAGTAATTCACTTTGACAATAATGTTAACTGATTTTAAAAGGTTAAAATGTAATTTTATATTTTTTAATAATAAAATAATCAAAATCAAATAATTAAAATTAAAAATACATTACACCTTCTCCTTCTCCACCCGCCCTTACCCAAATCTGGAAATATGGGTTTGAAACTTCGAGAACGCTTCAACAAGTTTGGGAATGAAGTCTCTAGAACCAAATGTGCGCTCTGCTGTAATGACAACGGCTCTAAGGAACTCTACCTGTGGTTTTAGCCCAAAATTTCATCTTGATTGACCATGGAATCAGAAACCCAAAATTTCACCCGAAACAGTTCATCCTTCCCACCCCCTTCACTTAACCCCTACCTTCCCTCACCAACCCTAACCAAACGAACCAAAATTCACCCATCACCAACGCTCCGACGATCGCAATCCACACACACAGAGGCTGCAGCGACCGCCACAAGCGGCCCCACCAGAAATGGACTTTACCAGAAACTTGCTTAGACGTCATACAGAAAATCCCTAAACCCTTTTCAATTTCTTATCTCTTCTTCTCCTCTTTGGTCAAGATAGTCTCTTCAACGGACCATTTCAAGAAGAAATTCAAATTTTTATCGAGGAGCTCTATTCCTGAGCGATTGTTAAGTTCAAATCTCTAATCTAGCCTACATAGATCTACATAGTTGGACAACATGTTTCGACGCCATGAATTCGAGGATTCGAAGAGGTCGATTTTCCAGATTTGCAGATTTAGGGTGATGGTGGATGGAGAAGAAGGTGGAATGAATTTTTAATTTTAATTATTTTATTATTAAAAATGTAAAAGTACCATTTTAAAATTAGTCAACATTATTGTCAAAGTCAATATTTGGTCAACTAACGGTCAAACTAATAGAAACCATTCATTTGGATTTCAGTTGTGGACATTTTGAAAAGTTTGGTACTGTTGGTGGCAAAAATGAAAAGTTTGGTACCCGTTGGTGACACAAATTAAAGGTTTGGACAAAATCTACTACTAAATGAAATGTTTGGTACCGCTGCTGCAATTATCCCTTTATTGTGTTACACATATACAATTCATACGATTGTGAGATAAATTTGTAACACCATTCATCATCAATCTATTTAACATTGGTGTCCCACCTTTAGTTGTATAACCAAGTTTTATATTAAGGGTGTGTTTGAGCTACATTATTTAGAAAAAAATGTATTCTGAAATGGTAGATTGATGGAGAATGTGTGGTCGAAAAAGAAGGAAAAGTTACTCATATGATGAAAAATATTAATTTATTGAAAAATGTGTTCTGAAAAATGAGTAGAATAATGTAAATTAAAGTTTTAACGTGGCTCAAACAGGGGCTAAGCCCTTATTTGAACCACATTTTATCAAAAATTCATTTTCAATCACAAATTTTTAAATAAAATAATATTATACGTAAATCGAAAAAATTTATCTCTTTTTAACCGCACATTTTTCAAAAATCACTATTTAAAATGAATTTAAAAAAGTAGGACTCAAACAATGGCTAATTAAAGTAAAGGTTCAATTGTCTTTTCAAGAGAAAAAGTTTGACCTTTTGATGACCAAATGGATGGCAAATCACGGAAACAACTAATTTCGCACTCAAACGGTAACGTCGCTGTCAAGATTGAAACGGTACGTCCTGATCCGATATGTGGATCACACGTTAGGGACCATTTTTGTAAATAATTCAATCCAGTTCTAATCAACTAACCAAGTATGGGTTGAACCGAGCCACTAAATGAACGAGCCGACAGGCCCGGCCCATTCGAAACACTGCCTCTATTCCTAAACGCAGATTTCAATAGAACCCTAATTTTTCATCCCCAATTCACATTGAATGCAATCCGCTGACGGTTGCCGGCAGTTGTCTATGATTCAGATCGTATCGCCTTTTGTAACCACACACTCACTCCGAGAGAGATAAAGAGAGAGAGAATGGAAAGAGGAGGAGAAGACGACGAAAGGAGAGAAGCATCTATAGCCTCTGCAGCATCTTTAAGGCCGAATTTCAAGCCGAAAAGTGGCATCACTCCATCCCAGCTCTCTAAGTTGCAAGTATACATCGATCTCTTCCCTATTTGATTATTTTTATTCCACCGCAGTTCTAATGTTTTATATCAATCGGTTAGATTTCGAGATCAAAGCAATATTAACCCATCAGATTCAGTTTCTAACTATTATATGTCGAATCAGCTTACTTTAGGGCTTATTTGATTACTGTGTTGTTATTTGGATTTTAGTCACTCATGTTTTTGCTACCTCAATTTTTTTTTTTGGTTATTTTTGGGCCTCGTCATACTAATTTTTGGATTTAACTTTTTTTTTATATATTTATTGTATAGATTTGTAGCGATGATTTTGTCTGCCAGATCAACTTTATGGATTTGTGAACTATAGGAAACAGCTACTCCTGTAATGCCTGCTTTAAGAATAGGAAGGAGAATTTTGCTTAATCACCTTTTGTAAGGTTTGCCGCTGTACAATATATACACATATCTGTTGAACAATATATAAAAGAATTGCACCAAAGAGGAAAAGAATTTATATAGCTGATCTAAGATTTATTATAAAGAAAGCTTAGCTTCTTGTTGCTGTTGCTGTCCTCTCTTCTGATAATGATGCTGTTATTTATCAACCGCGCTATGTGTACATAATCACTTACCAAATTTTTTACCGAATTGACAAGTGGCCCCACTATTGGCCCAATAGTGGGCCCACTTGTTAATTCGGTAAAAAATTTGGTGAGTGATTATGTACGAATAGAATTATTTGTTATTTATTAACTATTACATTCTGAACTCTGAAGAAATGGGTGATCATAGGTTGCTTCTCTTTCTTGTTATACGAGACATGATTTTAAAAGCATTTGAATTTTTTGTTAGGAATTGCACAGAAGGCGCTTACAGATAAAAGCCAGATCAAAAATAAAAAAGAAACCGAGAGGTATGGCATATTTTTGTACATAGGCATTGCTCCCTCAGTGTGAATTTTATATGATTTTCCAAGGAAAACTTTGTAGGTTTAGTTGACAGCGATGTCAAATCTCTTGAGAAAGACCTCAATTGTAAGGAATGCACAGATGAAAACCTAAGTAAAAGCATTGTTAATTCCGGAGTTCCATCCCTGGAAAACAGTTTGGGACACACTTCCCCTTTGGAAAAAGGAAAAGTAGCAGCAAACAAGGCATCGAAAGAGCGCCAGAAGTTGCATTGGGGGTATGTTTAGACCTTAGTTTATTGATGTCGTCATTTTCATATGGTTATATGGTACCAGGGTATATGAAAAATAAATGTTAATTACCAATGTCTTCCTCTCTAATATTGTAAGCCAATGGTGCATCGACTTGTGTATCTTTCATGTTTTTTACCAGTGTTTTTCTCTCTAATATTTTAGGCTTGACGCAAAGGAAAGGTGGGAAAGGAAATCCAATATGTAGACTGAACCCGTGTTCGCTGGGGGAGAATATGGACGATAGCCTCTTCAGTCAAGACGCTGAGTCTGAAACTAACGTGTGGACCATCCGAAGCCAAAATTTCTACTGATATTATGGGGAAAAAATTATCTGCAAAATATACAGAGACAGTTTAGTCACTGAAATGTTTGAAAATCGGATGAAAGGGGCATGAGATATGTGATTGTGTAGATAGAATTAATCCATATGTACATCATATTCTACATAATCCTTTATATAATGCACCATTTGGCCATTATGTAAATGATTTGGTAGAATATTATGTTATTCTAGCATGGTCCGTGTAGATATATAGGCTGTCGTTAGGATTTTTGGCAGAAGTTGCTACGAGGATCTCGTTTTATTATGGATTTGACATTTTGTAAAGTTCGGAAATATTCACTTGTATTGAATTACCATCTTGGAACTCCAGTCTCTTTTTTAAAACAGCAAACATTTAGAATAAAATTCTCAAATCATATTTGGCTTTCATGACAGTCAATTGAAGCTCCGGATGAGCAAGTAATAAAAAGCTGGATTGCCACTCTTGGCACCACAATTGTGCAGGAAAGAATATGCTTCAAGTTTCAAGAAAACCGTGTCACTCATATGAATTTAGAAATCTCATCAAGTTAACCATGTCAACGAACCGAGTCGTGTGCCAAATGGTTCACTCATATGAACCGTGTCCATAATGGTTCATTTGAAATAGAAAACTCACTAGTGAATATTGAACTGTCCTTTTGATGTCAGACAGACTGGATATTGCACCTACCAAACCACCAAAATCAGACAGGAAGCAAATGTGGGCCAAAAATTCTACTTTGCAAGGGCTCCATCTCCAAACCTCGACCTTTTGTTTCCAATACTTGACCAGCTATGTTTAGGCCCAATCTTCTCTACTATTGCGATCAGCCCACCGTATGCTTCCCATTTGGCCCACGTGGCCAATTTGGCCTGCTCGCGTCCCCATTTGTTCTCATTTTTCAACAACACATTTAAGGGATCCACAACTTTTATCTAAATTTACTGAAAATTTGATTTTTACCTAAACCAAAACACGAGCTATATATATTTTACGTGAAATCAAGATTTCACAATAGGTCCCTACATTTTGTATCTTCATCAATTTCAGTCATCCAACTTCCAATTTTGTCATTTTTGGTCTTCTAATGTATTAGCATATTCAAGTTAGTCCCTCATAATTTCACTTCATTAAATTTGGTCACCTTGTCTTCCATGAATCTACAAGTTGGTCCACCATTCCAGGTTTCTGTGCACATTTTGTTTACCAATTTGCTATTTTTGTCCCAGTTTGGTCTATAAGCCTCAAGCACGCACATTTTTTTTATCCACTACTCTGAATTGCGATTTTTTATTTTATTTTTGCATTGAGTTTTAAATTCAGTTATTTTTTCAGTGGTGCATCATTTCCTCTATGTGGATCTTCGTTCCAAACTTTATGCATTAATTTCCTCATACTTCGTAACCTTTTGTGCTCCGAAACTATCAAATTTTGCACCAATCATCGTTAAATATATGAGGTTTAACCTTTAAACACACTATATACACTATAGAGTTCCTCCCAATAAATCTATATTTTGCGAATTTAGAAGATTAGATGAATGTTTAAAACAATATAATTAATAAATTATATTCTTGGGATGATATTCTATTTATCATTTTATTATTTGTTAACGATATGTCTTGCTACAGGACAAATTCACAACAATTTCTCGTTACATTAAAGATAATAAAAACTTCAAAAATAAATCAAAGTTAAAATTAAATTACTGACTTGAAGAAACAATGAGATATTACATGCAAAACATTAGCTATGTGGGTGTCAAGTACATAATAATAAAGTAGATCCAATCACTTAACTATTAAGACAGTGTTTGGTAGGGATTAAAATTTAATTTTTAGAAGATTATGATAAAAAAAAATTTAAATGTGTGGTTGAAAAATTGTGAGACCCATGAAAAATGTGGTTAATATTGATTATTTGACTTTGATTTATATTAAAATCAGATTTTAATCTAAACCAAACAGGGGCTAAACGCTTTTTAGGAAATTTAGACTCCTCTTAACAAAATTAAGTTTGTTTAGATTAGTTTTTCTTTGTCACGGTATTAGATTGCGTATCTACTCCTTCACATAAGTTCACTTTCATTTTTCACACATTAAGAAAATATAATTAATATAGATAAAAATATAAATTCTACCCTTACAATTTAAATATGGTTCAAATAGAAATATTTTATATTTTTTGATAACAAAACGCATTAAATGGCGACATATTAAATTAAAAAATTAACTATACTCTCAACAAGGAAAGTTGTCTTTAATTTGGGACTAATGAAAAATGAAGGCAAACATATCTTTGTGGGACTGAATGAGAACTATTTTGTGAGATAATTGTAAATTATCAATTATTTGTAGTTCGATAGAAAATGGTTAAATTTCATCTATGGTCACTAAGCTTTCAACAAAAAATTAGTTCGATCGTTAAGCTTTAATTTGTCACGGTTAGATTCATGTACTTCAATTTAGTTTCAAATTTTACCAACCTATCACATTTTGTCACTTATTGTGTCCCAAATTGATGGAAATTGTTTAGTTAGCGGTCATAACATAACTAATTTTTCATGTAATCGATATGTGATACCCAAGAAATGGAAAGGTAAAATGAGAGAGAGGACAATGTCTTTAAATTAAAAATTAAAAATCATATTTTTTATTTTAATAGTTTTAAGATATGGCTGTTAATTAAGTATTTTTTAGTTACTCACTTGAAACTAATTGAAGTTGATGATCCAGATGAGATTTTGTTGCAAGTTTAATGACCAAATTTGAAATTTTACCACTTGAATAATTAACTTCAGACCAGCCACTTGGTTTATGCCTTTGCCAAAAAAATTTATTTCTTCGATGTTAACTTGTGAATTCATCTTCAACTCAGAGTTTGTGAAAGTGATATTTAAGAAAAAAAAAAAAAAATGGAAAAACGTAGAATATGCTAAAAGAATTCTGTCCAAGCGATAGCTCTATAGATATTAAATTACAGATTCAATTAAATACAAGGAATTATGGCTAGTATGATTGAACTTATGATAGTCTGACAACTCGATTGATGTTCAACATTATTAGTACTAAATAACATTACTTTTGTTAGATGCTCATAAAACTGTGCTTATTAGTACATTACATTTTTCATACAAAATAATAATAATTCTTACATCTTTCATTTAAAACTTCAACGATTCGATGAAAAATAAAATCAGGTTTTATAAATTAAAAATAAATTTTAAAATCAAGTAACATTTGGGAGCAACTTCCACGACCATCATAAAATAAGAAGATGGGGCTTGAAAAATAACCAAGCAACCAAAATAATTGATTAATTTCAAGAAAGATTTAACATTTGGTGCGCTACAGATGTTTTGCCTACTGATAACATTTGGGGTTGCCACAGCTATTGGAAGGATAAATATAAAAACCAACTGCGGACGATCTCATGTGATCAGTTCTGTGATGGGTAACATGTAACCTGTTAGGATACCTAGATTCCACTGAGTCTATAGACAGTCTGCTAACTCCAAAATCAGCACAGAAAGGTCATGTCAGCCAGCAAGGTTCCCAAGTAATCTCCAAGATGATAACTCGGTTGTATGACAAACGTAAGGCATACAGACAGCCAGACCTCCCTCCAATAGGGGGGGCGACACATCGCCTTCCTTTTTCTTGGCCCGACTTTGAGCCTGGTCAAAAAACATTGGCCATACGAAGATTCTGTCCTTCCTGTATTTGGAATTATTGTTCTCATCATAATAACGTTCGGAATGATTTATTTTGTCGTCATCAGTTAAAATGCATTCGTATTTTTAGCTCATTTTGCGATGCTCAATATACTCTCTCATTAACTGAACGCATCCAAAGAGTTGCCACTACTACATCAGTTGCTAAGAGCCTTGATTCTGATCGATAAAGAGAAATGTTCCCTTAGTAGATGTTTAAGCCTCCATTTGGCAAATTTATAAAGACGAAAAGTAGCTCCAGGGGTGTAGTTCAGTGGTGCAAAGGAGAGGAGTGAGGTAGTTTCAATTGAACTGACAACCGCAGTGTGAGGGTTCGATACCTACCTCTAACCAGGTTTGGAATTAGACTATTTGTGGACACCAGTATGAAAGCTCTTGTACCTTGACTTGTTGAGGCACATCCCGTGATTTACCTCCTCTATGATACTCTAGGAGCGGGCGAGTGGGCGGGCGGGCGGGAAGGTAGGGGGCCCTCAACGTTGAGGTTCAACCTTTTTTTATAAAGAGGTTTTAATAGCAATAGTAATGGGTCCTATAAAATATAAGGTTAATAACGAATTTGCATTTGAAATTAATGATTGACTTTGACTCAAGTTCTATAGCATTTATTTGTATCCAAAAGGAGGCTAAATTGTTTGAATAAATGCGAAAGACGTTATGCATAGCTGCGGGGAGTATATACGATGATGAAATTGAAGCTTTGCATTTGTAATCCTGACAGGATAAGCATTTTCGTTTTTTGCTACTGTCATTAGTTTAATTTAGGTCTTTTAAGGAGATTTAACAGCTTTGGTCAAGACAGCATTTTAATATTTAGTGGCAAAATGCTATTAATGTGGTGAAAACCTAATGAGGGATCTGTACGTGCAGTGCATAATCAGTCTCAGAGTTGTTTCGTTTTGCACACATGAACCTGGTAGCAAGCTTTTAAGTGGCATATTACTCTGATACAAATATTTCATAGACCACTTAAGGGATTCATATTTACCAACACCGATTATTTTCTTCAACAAATTCTCTCAGCTCTGCCACAATTTGTGAAGTGTGTGGAATTCCATTAAGTCTGGCAGTCTTACAAACATGATTTTTTCGTATTTTTGTTGATTGTTGAACCAAGGTGGAGTTGGCAATTGGCCGAGCTCGGCTCGAGCTCGTGGCTCTTTAGAAACGAGCTACGAGCTCACGAGTCGAGCCTGCTCGTGGCTCATTTGCTCGCGGGCGAGCTCGGCTCAGCCCACAAGCTCGCGAGCCGCGAGCTTTTTGATTTTTGATTTATTTAATTTTTTTTTTTTACTTTACCCCTTGCCCACAAGCTGCTCTTTAGCTCGGGCTCGTCATTTGACGAGTCCGATCGGCTCGTGACTCGTGACTCATGAAAACACGAGTCGAGCGGCTCGGCCCGTTTGCCATCACAAGGTCTCCGGATTTATAGGATGGATTTTTTCTAAAAATTTCTTTGCCGAAGGTGGTCATAAAACTCATCCACAAATTTATGTTTATGTCCAATTACTATCTGGTCGGATCATGTATGAAAGTTACAGAGGCATTCCATATTGGTCACAAAAATTTGGTGGTTTGATTTATATTTTATTGGCAATAAATCTAGTGTCTTGTGGTGAGAGAGCTTACAGATAAGGAAAAGCTGGTTTTGTGGCTCGAGAAGCATTATCTGACCAATGTTGGTGTTATAGCAGCCTTCCTGTTCAATTATGTAAAACTCAATCCAGGTGAAGGGAGCCCTATATATCGCAGCAAATGAAAATTTAGGATTCTATCTTAAAATGTAAACATTATTAAGAAGAGTAACACAATTCTTTATAAGTTGATCTATATTTTCATCTTTATTCGATGTGAGATTTTATCCCTTAACATGCCCCGCAAGATGGTGATTTGTTTGAGCAGACCAATCTAGAAATTCATGTGCTCAATCTTTTGAGTCTTAATCGGATTGAATTATTCGTTGAAGCTTAATGGGTATTGATACCATGTTAAGATTTGAAATTCCATCTTAAAATGTCAACTTTATTAAAAGGAGTAACACGATCCTTTATAAATTGATATATATTTTCANATCCAGGTGAAGGGAGCCCTATATATCGCAGCAAATGAAAATTTAGGATTCTATCTTAAAATGTAAACATTATTAAGAAGAGTAACACAATTCTTTATAAGTTGATCTATATTTTCATCTTTATTCGATGTGAGATTTTATCCCTTAACATGCCCCGCAAGATGGTGATTTGTTTGAGCAGACCAATCTAGAAATTCATGTGCTCAATCTTTTGAGTCTTAATCGGATTGAATTATTCGTTGAAGCTTAATGGGTATTGATACCATGTTAAGATTTGAAATTCCATCTTAAAATGTCAACTTTATTAAAAGGAGTAACACGATCCTTTATAAATTGATATATATTTTCATCTTTATTCGATATGAAATTATATCACTTAATAGAGAATGTGTTGAGTGCATGGCAACATCAGATAATGTAGTTCGTGTCTGGCTTACGTCGAAGTAGAGAGATGTCTGAACTCTCTGTTCCATGCTGACATACAAACAGGTGATGATCAATCATGTGCTTAGGAGATTTTGTGTTTCTTTATATCGTGGTTTTCTTTATTGCATCTTTCCTCTTACTTTAGACTAGCTTATGATGCTTTTGAGGCCCTTAATTTGTGTCAAGAGCAACAATAATGATCTGGCAGCTGTATTATGTCTCGGTATTCCACTCTATAACAAGTCGAAACCTCAAGTCTGTACATGTCGTAAGCAACATTTAAGTGGCAATGTACCGACAGGGGCGGACCCGGGGTCGGGCGGTGGGGGAGGGGGGGGGTTTCAAGTTGAGAGTTTTTTTCTCTTTTTTTTTTTTTTTATATAAATTCATGTTTGGC
>CAIGRL010266263.1:0-11375 GCA_903798325.1 Fraxinus xanthoxyloides | reverse complement strand
TTAGTTTAATAATTTAAAGTAAATAAATATCTATGTTTTTCTTAATTAAATTTATTATTGTAATTTACTTTACAATTTCAAAAACTAATAATTAATACGTAACAAATAATTTGATTTGTTAATGGAAATAATGAAATAAAATATTTATATTTAGAACTGAAATTTAATTTTACGTTATCCCACATCGAATGTTAATAAAAAACTAGAAGATATCTCATTTAAAAAGTAACATCATGATGGTAAAAAGTTATTATTGGGCTTGCTAGTAAAAACAGGTGGGCCTCAAGTTAGTTCAAATTTTATTTGAAAAAATTGATCCGGTTATTCGGTTTACGGTTAACCGGCCGGTTTAACGGTTTATTTGATGATTTTTACTTTTTCATTTAATGTATGATGATTTGATTCCAACATTGATTTTTCCCCTAATTTTTATTAATTTCGGATCAGATATCCGATAACATAACAAATCGGATGTGGATTTAACAATTAAATATCCGTTGGATTATTGGATCGGATTGGATAATTTTTTTATCGGATCGGATCAGATATAAACAGCTCCGATCTATATCCGATCCATTTACAGCCCTACTCATATGTGACTTAGAAAACATAGGAAAAAACATCAACTGTATGGATAGCTCCTGTATTGGTAAAGCTAGATAGAAGTGTATAGGTAGTGTTACCTATCCCATTTTCTGCAGTTAAACTTTCTGAAGTTTTTTCTATTTTCTCATTGTCCAACTAGCTTATAATTTAAATGAACGTTTGAAATAAGTAAAAGAAAAATATAAAGAACCCAATATGTTTGTAGATAAAAAATAATCACCATGGGCAAGTAAAAGAAGAGAGCGACTATAGAAGAATATACAATAAACTGTTATAAAAAAAGAAAAAGAACTATGGGCTAGGAATTATATTTTCACCAAGAAGGTAGTATAATCAGAAGTCTTATTCAAATGAAAAATCACCAGGGGTGGGGGAGTTATGTGCTCATCTATAAAATAAAAAAATAAAAAGATGGAAAATAAATAATTGAAAGGCAGTTCATTACCTCAGACTAATACTTGTCTTGTAGTTTCTTGCATAGAAGTAATAGCTTCTCTTTTAATTTATGTGGCTGTTGTTGCATCGATGACTGATGGTGGGTCATGGCTTAGTAGTACGCGCTGAGGGGAAATAAGTTACTGGACGAAAATGTTTAGGGGTGGTAAAGCAAATTCTGAGGCATCTTAGTCTCGGTTAACTCAGAAATCTAAGGTAGGAAGGCACCACCCCATCTTGTGTCCTTTGTTACTATGCAGTGAGCTCCATTAACTTTAAAATTTTGTTCTCATTAACAAAATGAAGGCATTCTTTACTTATATCTCTAACACTCAGGTGTTCAGATGGATGCAAAAATAACGGTTTTACATAGCGGATAATGGGGGTTTATTCTACGTTGATATCAGTTATGGGAAAAAAGGGGCAAACTCAGATGGGCATTTGGCATTTTTCTCAGATGCGTAATGGTATTAGTGGCTATAGGCCTGATACATCGGTCTACAATGCAAACGGTGTGATGGATGCCTAGAGAAAAAATGGGATGATCAGGGAAATGGAGTCTGTGCTTTCTATGATGAAGAGCAATCAGTTGAATCCAGACATCATCTCATTTAATTTGTTGATCGATTCCTATGGGAGGAAGCAGGAATTTGAAAAGATGGAACAAGTGTTCAAGAGCTTACTGCGTTCTAAACACAAACCAACACTTCCTACATTCAATTCCCTGATCACAAACTATGGCAAAGCATGTCTCAGGGAGAAAGTGGACTTTGCTTTTCAGAAGATGACTGATATGAGATACAAAACCAAACTTCATCACGTATGAGTGTCTTATTACGATGTATGGATACTGTGACTATGTCTCACAAGCAAGATAGAAATTTGAGCAGGTGGTTGAATCTGAAGAGAAAAAGGTATTGACGCTGAATGCGATGCTTGATGTCTATTGCATGGATGGCTTGCCTATTGAAGCTGACATTCTTTTTGAAAGTTCTTCAAGACTGTTTACCATCGATTCCTCTACTTACAAACTTCTTTACAAAGCCTACACTAAAGCTGATATGAAGGAGCTACTAGAGAAGTTGTTGACGTGTATGGACAGAGATGGCATTATCCCAAACAAAAAATTCTTTCTCGATGCTTTGGGAGGCATGGGGTCTTCAGGTGCAAGCCAAAAGTCAACCAGAAAGATAGATGGTTCAAGCAGACAGACAGTCTCTGCAAAGGCATAGGTGGATGAATACTTATTCGGTGCACTCTTCTATCCATCTGTAACTATGCTGAGGTCCTAGAAGAGCTTGTCTTGTGAACGGCACTTTTTTTACAAACTACTCGCACAATTTGGTTCCCAATCCTTTTGGTATGTATATACTTTCTACTTTTATCCAAGTGATCTGTCATCATTAAAGCCACAGTACTTGACGTGTATTTGTGGAGGATGAAAAGTAACTTTTAACTCCAACTTAAAATTTCCAATTTTCCTAATGTATTGGAGGAAAGGTGTTCCCTTCCAACATTCCTTCTTCCACTTTATTTTCAAAAATAGAGAAGAACAAAAATCTTCTTTCCTCCTCTTTGTTATTTAGATTTTCAAAAGTATCCTTTTTGTTACTTGGGGTTTCCTGGTAATCATAATGGAGTGTACATATAGGTCACAATCTCTTGATTCTAAAATAATAGAAGTCGTACTGAATTGGAAGTCAACTTCTACAAAGAATGTCAAGAAGGAAAGTCTCTTGACAAGTTATTTGAATGGCTCAGAAGTCAGCATAAATAATATCAGAATTTTGGTGAGATGTAACTAACTTGAATATCCCATTTTCCCTTCAATAAAAAGTAATTGGTTTATCTTGTGTGTATACTATAACTTAAAGACATTTCAGAAATACTAATATATGGTCTTGCTCTTGCTGTAATGTGAAGATTAGATGATTTTAGAAATAAGAAATTAGGGCTTCATTTTTTCCCTCGATAAAAAGTCTTTCTTTTGATATTATTCTTTGACCTGATTCAAAAGCTCGTAACAAAAATGACAATGAGAAGCCAATCTTCCAGCTTATGATCATCTATCATTCTTACACGAAAGAAATTTCTTGCAATTACGTTGTCAATGTCTCAGAGTTCATTAATATCTGCCATGATTAACATCCTTTTGAATTGAATCTGAAAATAATTAAATTTGGCAACTTAAAAATTCTTAATGAGATACTTGAGATACTTGTGTTTTACGTTCTTGATCAGAATTATAAAAACTAAATTTTGGTTTAGCTTTCTTCAAATTGGATTTTTTAGTTTTTGAATTTCTATTTCTTGAAATAAAACTGATTAAGGCCCGTTTGATACATTATTATCTCATTAAAATGAAAAATATGATCGTTATCCATCACATCAACATTTAAATTCAAATTTCCTATCTCTTGTGTGGCCCCAATAAAGACTATATTTTTCATTCTCATTCTACAATAATTTGGCTCAAATAGGGGCTAAAACTAAATTCATTCATTTTAACACCAATTAATTTGTGTTGACATTATGAGTAAGATTCATGTTTAGTACATTCTCTCACATATAGGAGGGAATGCATGAACTCACTTATTGACGAAGAGATATTTCAGAAATAGGGTAGAGTTATAGGCTTTATAGTAGATATCTTGGGCACATTCCATATAGAATACATCTTATATTGACATAGAAAGTCTTCTAACATGAAAACGTAAATCTCATAGTGAATTTAATGATTTGAGATGTGGTTGAAACTAGTGTAGTTAAAATTTAACATGAGAGGACTTGAAATTCATCTATCAGATATATCAAACACTAAAAAGGTATGGTCATGGGTTTTATGACTTGTAATTATACGGATGGAGGTGGTGTAATTGAGGATAAATTAAGGAATGACATGTTCTCGGTCAAACAAGTGAGAAGAGGTAGATTAGAGCAAAATTAATATGTTGTGTTGCTTTAATCTTCCTGTAGAATGGAATAGAACCGAATGCATATAAGGATTCATGTACTTGACGCCGGCTTAGCCCTTGGCTATTGACTCATCCCCTTGCCTACAATCCTTTGGTCTGTGGATGCCTTACCAAAGAAGTAAGACCTAGGGGTATACTATTAGTTAACATGCAATACTTCTCTCTCCCTCTCTCTCCTTGCTTTCACTAAGGAACCTCCCTTAAGCATGGCTCTAAGGGCTCTACCTAGCCGACCTCAAATTTATTGGAAGGAGAGCCTTTGTTTGAGCCCCATTTAATGGAAATTGATTTTGTAATAGTGATTTTGTTGGAGAATGTGGTCAAAAGGTAGAGAAAGTTTTTGGATTTACGTGTAAACTTATTTTGCCCGTGTTTGATGGCCATTACTTTGAAAAAAAAAATGATGTTTTGAATAATATTTTTTTGTAGAATGTATGATTAAAAATTAAGGAAAAGTTTTGGGTTTACATGTAAAATATTTTATTGTGTAAATGTGTGGTTAAAAATGAGTGAAAATTAAAGAGTTTTGAAATAATAGTTGTCAAACATGGGCTTCTTTGGGAGAATGTGTATTAGAAAATGAGTTTGGGAAAAATAATTTTTTATAAAATGAGGCTTAAATAGGGCTTAGGTTTTTTTTTTTTTTGATGATTTTTCTTGGTTCTTTTGGCACAGGTACAATTACAAATTTTCGAGAACTCACGTATGAATGTTTTCAGGCTAATTCAAAGATGAATCTTTAAAGTTTAAATGATTAAAATTGCTGTAGAGATGGTATCTTAGAACATACTTTAGCACTCGTAACATAGATATGTTTTATGCTGTCACGCTAATGTTCCTCGTGCTCTCATCTTCTCTTTTATACTAGCTTTTGATTGTAATATTCTTTTACTTGTGCACGATGATATTGATACCTTCATTTCCTTTGGTATGGCATTTGAAGTGTCCCATTTTCTTTCATGCATATTGGTTATTTTTGCTTTCTTGTTTTATTGACTTAAAAAATTTAGCACATTTTGCTCTTTTGTGCTGGAGAACAGATCTTACTGGAACACATGCTGAGCATCTTCTGTCGAAAACTAGATGGAGGCCTAAAAATCACACCTAGACGTGTATGTAATTATATATATATATGTATTTGTCAAGTGTTAGCAGTTTTGCTTTTTCTTTCTAATTTGTGAGGATAATCCTTATTTTTGTTTAATTGTTATTGCGGAATGTGGAAAATTGATTCCTCGACACTTGGCAGGTTTTGGTATCCCGACTGAAAATTGTTATTTTTATATTATCATGTCTAATCATATTCAGTATTGTCGAATATACCCGTGTTCATTTATTTTGCCTGATATTACAGGTGATATGCGTACATATTTATGTACTTTTGCCCCTTGAGAAACTTGCTACAATAAAGAAAAAAAATCTTCTGAACACGCTGTTCATTTACAGATATACAACATTCCATATACGAAGACAAAACCCATTTGCAAATTCTATTAATAGACCCCCTAATCATATTTACAAACTACCAATGCTAGAAAGATCGAAAAAAATGACAGCAGCTCATATAGTGTTCCATAAAATACTTCACTGAACATAAATGAGATGTAAACTTAGACGACGACGAACTGACTGCAAGGGGTGACGGCCACAAGTGCATGTTGGGTACATAATGGGATGAGACTGATTTGTTAATATTGGAAGTCTTGTTTGATCTTCTTTACCAAACATAATATAAGATGTGTATCAAGATTGTGTATCATTAAGCAGGTTCATGAGGACGGGATGCCCAAAGTGAACTTAAAGCTCGAAGACGCTGGAAGTACTCTCCCAAGGCGAGGAGGCCTCGAGCAGTTTGGTGGATGTTAAGAATGCGAGAAATTTGCTGCAGGGTTTCTCGACGAAGATGATCTGCCTATTTACAGGAACATCATAACCAGAATAATAAGAATTATTATTTGTTACAATTACATTGATTCATGCTGTAACAATCTCCAAAGGAAAGGATAAATTATGGTGAAAATCATAATAATTCACTAAAAGCTTTATAAATTGTCACTATCTAAGGGATCATATTAGTTTGGTAAGCGTTTGAGTTAACTCAAACAAGATTTCTATTGCTAGTGCATTCTGAGAGTTTTTGAAAGAGTGGTCATTCATTATTCTGTGTCAAGAAGCAAGCAAAATGTACCTGATTCACAAATCTCACCAGAGGTTCTAACTTCTCCATCGCAGCGGCAAGCTGCGGGAGGTAGTTTCCTTCACCCAGTTGACCACCGCATACAGTTTCCACGATAATTTGGTGGAGTTTATCCATTCCCTGTGATAATGCGTCTTCTGCTTGCTGGCATGACTGTCTAAGGTTTCTAACCTCGAATTGTTGTTCATCTGATAAGGGTTCTAGATGTGGTAAGAGAACCTGTCGACAAATATAAAGTTATTGCCGACTACTGCCTCGTTGACTACTGCCTCGTTTACAAGAGAATAGAAAGACAATCTTGGACATAAAACTTCTCAGGATGGAATCAAAGCACGAAAAAAAGACACATCCAGTCTTGGTTCGAGGCAGAAAACCAGGTACTTATTAGAGCCAAATGAAGTTTGTTTAAGCACATTGTCTACCCATAGATGTCATGGGAGAGTTACGGCCACTTTTTGTTTCATAGAAATGAAGCACAAAATATATGGATGACTATCTGAAATGAAGTACGCTTAACAACATCACCTTTAGAAGCTCTGAAGGTCGAAAGCCCCCAATCCACGAGAAATAACGTTCAGCTGATGTTTTCCACATGCCAGACATAAGATAGAATACATCAGCCTTCGCGGCCGCTGCTTTCATATTGAAGAGGTCCAAATAGTGCCTCATGCCACTATTGACAAAAAATTGCAATTCCATAATCCCGTTGCTAGACTGCAAAGCTTTCTTCAATTCAACCACTTGTCTATTTTGTTCTTCCACCCATTGGCCATACGCCATTTCAAATGTAGCAATACCTCCACATTCAAACGAAGAATGTTAGTTTCAGACACACCGCTGTTCTATCAGAATTCTAACGCTTGGCATTCGTAGCTTGGAAGATATCTATAACTATCAACAGTCGCCAGAAATGAAGAATCTGGTGGACACAAATCATAGCAGCTCATTTCGAAAACACTTTAAACATAGAACAAGCTATTATATGTTCAAATGATCTCCTTATGGAAAATCTTATTGGATCGCGTTTGGCCTCGTGAAAAAGTTACTAGCTACTCTTGACAGGAAACAAACTAAGAGACTCACCAAGTTTATGCACTAATTTTGAACTTACTCTATCTCAGGATATTAGCAAATTTTGGCTGAGCTTAGAGAAAAAAGGAAGAAGTAATTGAATGAAAAGTAAGTTTTTGAAAGGAAAGTATTTACTTTTAAGTAATTTTTACACTTTTTTAGGATTAGCAGAAACCCACAGATAACTACAGCATATGAGCAAGAATACCTGGGTTCGTAGTTCCAGAGTAACCTTGCAGACTATAATCTAATTCACCACCCATGCATTGCCCCTGCAGCAAAAACTTTCGGTTAGACGTCTTTCCCTATAAGAAAGGGGAACAATATTCACAAAAATGGATTTGGAAACAAAAACAAATAATGTGAAAATATTTATTTTACCTGTAGTCTAGCTCGTTGAAGCTCTTGTGTCACTTCAATCAGTCTCAGTTTACTACTTTCTAACTTCTGAACATAGGCCTTCAAAACAAAATTCATTTCACATCAGCAATTGACAATGTAAAGAGGAAAAAATCGATATATAAACCGGGTTACAAAAATCTATTGTAGATGTCATTCTGTTACATTATTTAGCTGTTACAGAAGGCTTTAATTCGTTCTCCGGCACATATAAGTGTTTACTTCAGTGATAACCTTTCGTACCTTCTTCCGCAGACGACTCTTTCGGGCAGCCTCACGGTTCTGTGCCAGTCGTCTCAGAACCTGTTAACCAAACTCCAATATAGTCACTAGCATCGAACATAACTATTTCTTAAAAGTAATTAGGAATTCAAATGCTGAAAGAAAGAGTAACTAATCTCTAAGATATGATACAAGAAAGTCAATCATCAGATCAAGGAAAAATTATGGACTTTAACAAATTCGGATGCTCCTCGTTTATGCCTGAGAAGGGGTGTGATGAAGACTAAATTTGAATAAATGTAAGTGCCGCCTCTCTAAAAGCTCAAGTTTTTTATGAAGTGGTTCAGTAATTACTACAACATAGTTCTTTATAAATGTTTATAAACAACCAGAATATCAGTCTTATTTGCAAAGAACAAATTGTATATTTGAGAAGAACTATGATAACACAATCTCTTTACCTTATCAACTGGTTTACTTGCTACATGATCATAATTATTGGAAGGTCCTACTGTTCCATCTGAAGTGTCCTGTGGCTAGACATGTAGAACAAAATGGCAGTTAGCATGTAGGAGCCGAACATCGTTGAAGACTAAATATAAATAAATCACTGTGCCACCTTCTAATAGCTTAAGCTTATAGAAAATGTGGATAAACACAGTATCAGAGTATGTGCAAGGAGACTTTCCCGTCTTCAAGTCTCATTGCCACCCATAACTCCGTCTTGCACATGAGGGGGCATGTAATTTATCCCCACTCCATTGGCTTAAACTTTTAGATAAAGTGGTTGAACAAATACAATGTGTACTAGTAGTTACAATAAATTGCATCTGATTGTCTAGTTTCCCCCCAACCTCAAGAATCATTGATGGAGATGAGACCGAATAGTTATTTTCTTTGAAATCCCCTCACACGCAGACCGATTCGTATATACCGATCCTTCTGGAGGGAACAAACTGAGTGGATGTAGAGTTCATTTCATTCCACTGTATATTGAGAGAACAAAATGAGAGCTACCTCTATTTGACAAGTAAGTCAAAACAAGAAATATAAGTTAATTCAATAGTGAAATCAAATAAAATCTTGACTTTATTTGCCTTGGAAACGCAAAGGAGAAGAAGAATAGTATCCACAAGAATTCTGTCAAAACATATGTTTTTTCAGAAATTTTACATATTTTTCACTTGTTAATATGTTCCTTCCTCCTAATGTAGTTTAACATTCAAAATCAGCATTTACAGATAAAGATTTCTAGTCCTCCCATCCTAGAGCTGGAAAAAGAGATTCTTAAGAGAAACCGGACTCAATCCATAACACGTCGATTCAAGAGTTCAATGGCTTTTTCGGTAAGGTGAATTATGAAGTACTTCAGAGTCTGAAAGAAAAAGAAAAAGCTAAACTATTATCTATAACACCGTCAGTCCTATTCAGCCTACACAGCGTAAATACTCTTAACGGTCTTTCCAAAAGCACACGTGAATCAAAACTTCGCTTCAATACAGACGGAAGAAATGAAATTCATGAAGAATTTTAAACACCTCTGATCTGATCAATCAATCAATCATTTCAAACTCCCAAAGATAATACGATCCTCCTATTGACACTTAAGACTATTGGAAATGATGAATTTGAACAGCAAAATGAATATAGGCAATATATATGAAGAACAAGAACATAAGATTTACGTGGAAATCCAAGATGAAAAAACCATGGACGGGGGAGGAAAAATTCACTGTATCAAAGATGAGTACAAAAGGTGCGACTACTCCGAATATATACAATACAATGAAATCCTAACATATAATGGAATCTTAATAGAAAGACAGAATTTTGATCACCGTACTCTAACGGGATCTTGAAGATATCAAAGTAGGAGGAAACATACAAATTAAGAAACATACACGAAAATACAGACATAGACAGAGAGACTTATATACATCAAGTGTGTGCCCAGATATATAGAGCATGTAATAAATGGCTTTATTACCAGGTTCTTCAAACAGCTTCAAGATTAGAGCACCTGCTTACTATTTTTCACATCTAGCTAAAATAGGAAAATCATAATAAACATTTAAGGGCTTTTGAGAAGGCTAATCCTCGAGGCTCAGTACAGTTTCATAGTCCAAAAAGCTCATGATAAACATTTGGATTCTGAGACTGATGGTCTCAAGAGATTCACAGTTTTGTGGGGCATAGCAAGTGTAAAATAATACGAAAATAATAATCAGATTGGGTTACTCTTTGGAACCCAAGGCTCGATACAAAGGAATCTCGGAATCAGTAAAATTAGAAATAAGTATAAAAAGAGAAGAATTATAACAAATCTTTCATGTGTAACATTTTAATCTCCAAACACTTTCTTGAAAGCCATAGAAGAAGAGAATTAGAGGGAGAAGAAATGACCTTTAAACTAGAATAGAAGAAGATCCCACTTCAAGAACAAGCTTTCGGCTTTTCCACTAGCACTCCAAAAAGAAACCCCAAGTAGACTACACTATTTCAAAACCATATTCCAAAAGTAGGTTTTTGCATTAAAGTAGAAGAAGATTCGAATATGATTGTGAAAGCAACATCTTTTTCTAATATTATTTTTCGATTTAATTAAGAATTAAAAATTTAATATATGCATGCATATATGATATATTATACAAACATCTGAGTGTGGTTGAGGATCTGTGTATGTGTGAAAAGATAATCGCAATTTGTAGCGTGAAAAGGTGCAGTTAAAAGTAGACAAGAACGGTGTTTGTCATACTTCCACTTACAAACAAGGAGCTAGAAAACAGTGTTGTTGTGTGTTTTACGTGTACTTAGAATATGCGAAACAGGTCACCTCACGACACTTTTCTCACTTGTTCCTCGACTTTGAGAACCTCAACCCCACCCGGTCTAATCTAAAATTTCAAAAGAGAGAATAATAGAGTCTATTTATTTAAATATTGTGTTCAACATTGTTCGTTATATATAGAATGAATTTATTTTTGTCAAATGTTTGATATGTATAATTTTAATAAGTGGGTAGCGAAAAAAAATTAGAATAAAATTATTTGTACAATCTTTGTTGATAATTCATGTATTGTCAAGATTCGCGCTGTTGATTTAAAAGATAATTTTGAAAATAGATATTATAAATTCATATCAATTCATCATTCATAATTGTCAACCATAGTTATATATTAGCAGACTCAAAAATTTAAACTCAAGATTTTGATTACATAAAATTGTCTTATCTAAAATCTTAAGATGTCAGAGAAATAATTTGATTAAATCTTGTTTTGGACATATCCCACTACTCCAACTTGGAAAAAAAAGTTTGATTTGACAAAAATGAGAAGAAAGAAGAAAATCTATTCTTAGAAGTACATATAAGCTTTTTACACGTTAATTAATTAATTAATATAATTTAAAAGAATAATGTTGACATAATAATAAACTTTGTGCATAAAAATTACGGCTCTTTATTGATAAAT
>CAIGRL010266245.1:0-10111 GCA_903798325.1 Fraxinus xanthoxyloides | reverse complement strand
CAATATTTTTCCAAGAAAAAGACATTTCATCTAATGGACAAATAATTGTGTCTAAACATTAGTCTTCTCCTTACTCGATGCAGCAATAAATAATTGCTCCATAGCTTTCACAGAAGAACCCTTGTAACTTTCCTCATCTCTTGTGGCATCTTTAATTATTTCTTTAATCTCACAAGCTTTTCTTTTAATCTCCTTTGACTTGTAATTATCTCCCATTACCAACTCTATTTTTTCCATTATTTCTTCTTGTCTTACCTCAAAATTTGTCCCTCTTGCAACCTCAACACAAACCCCAGCTTCTTCAACCAAATACTTTGCATTGTAATATTGCTCAGCAGCCATTGGCCAACCAATTAATGGGACACCATTTTTAAGTGATTCAAGAACTGAATTCCATCCACAATTACATAAAAATGCTGCAGTAGATTTATGGGACAAAATCTCCATTTGGGGTCCCCATTTTTCAACAATTAGTCCCATTTCTTGATCCTGAATGTGCTGTACAAATCCTTCTGGTAGCCAGTCTTGTGGTACAAAATCTGCATTCATGGCATATCCTAATGGTGGCCTAACAACCCATATGAAATTCGTTCTACTTGAATCCAGGGCCTTTGCCAGTTGCAGCATTTGGGATGCGGAGATTGTGTTCTGGGATCCAAACGAAATGAATAGAACTGAATTTGGTTGTTTCTTGTTGAGCCATTCGACGCATAATTCTGGACTAATTGCTGGTTTTCTGCTAACTCTTGATCTGTCATATTCTGATAATAGTATTGGTCCAACAGCCAAAACAGGTATACCCAGTTTTCGTCGAAAGTATGTCAATCCCGTCTGGTCTATCTCTTCACACGTGTTGAACAGAATTCCATAAGATTTCGACCAATTTGGAAGGTTCTTCTTTTGGAAAGTTGTAAAAGGATCATCTTCTTCAGCAACTAATAAAGCAGGTGATAGTTGAGTTACATGAAAATTTCCAGCTTCTGGAAAATCAGGCAGCGTAAATTCTTGACTTTGTGTGTGTTTATGAGGTAAATTCAGCCACATGGAATAGTAACATGCCATCCCATATCCACCAGTACAACTAAAGATTGCATGAAATACTCCAAATTCATTTGCCACATAAGACGTCCATTCAAAAATAAAATCCGCTACGACACAAACGGGCTTCTCGCCACCTCCATTTCTCTCTACAAGATCAGAAAGTAGCTTCCTAAACGGTTGCTCAAGACAAGAACTGGCTTCGAGGAGGTGGAGGACGAGGTTATAAGGAAGGGAATCCGAGTTCTCAGCCTCCGGGGGAAGGCCGTGTTCAGCGGCGTTGAAGGGGATTTCAAGGAGGCGAATTGAGGAATTTGAAGGGAGGAATTTTTGCAGTTTCTTGATATTGATAGATGTATTGACAAAGGTTACGGTATAGCCCTCTCGTTCTATCTGTTGAGCTAAGGCTAAAAAGGGTATAATATGAGAGTGCGCCATGAATGGAAAAAGCACAACATTTTCTTTTCTTTTCTCCATACTTTTCACTTCAGGTGGAGGAAGAAGAAGAAAGAAGACAAAAATGTGATGAAAGTGGTTCCTCTGTATTGATTAGTTGGAAAGTTCTGGCGATTCTAATAGGGAAAATCACTATTGGTCCTTGATGTATTATTTCATTAGCAATTTGATTTCTAATCTTAAAATAAACAAATTGATCCCCAATCTTTTATTAGATCTAAATACTAGACGTTTTTAATGTTGGAACACGCCTTAAAAGTGTCCTCCCTAGGTCCATCCCATCAACTATCGATATGCAACCACCAATATTCTTTTAACGCTTCATAGTCTTTACATAGATTTAACGTACAATTGTAGAGCTACTCATGAAGAAAGATCCCCAAAGTCGTGTTCCAACAAGTTGATTGTACAATTAGTTCCAACGAGAGAAACTACCAAAATTTCTATAAAATCATCGCATCAACTTCCTATGTAGAAGCCAGATTTTGTATCTCAATCTGGATTGGTCTAGAGTTTCAATCGAGATTTGTTTCTATAACAATAACATGACAACTTCACGAAAATTTAGACGCATCATGTAATTACAATGAAAGACTTGTTTCCCTAACAATAACATGACAATTTTACAAAAAAATAGGCACATCATGTAAATACAATGAAAGATTGATTACAAACTTACTATGTTTTGAACGTCAGACACCAATTTTTATTGGAATAATAGATCAGGGGCAAAAAGTGAAAGTTTTCTATTCTAATTTTGGAAGCATCTCCTCTCTTTGATTAGGTAGAATTTACATTCAATTCTGTGCGCAGTTTCTAGAGTTCATCTAGGGATTGAGATGGACTCTGACCTCATTTTGGACATGAACTCGATTCTCAATTATTGGAGTGAAGTGAAGTAACACAAATTATTATTATTTTTTTCTAAAAGAGTTTTTGAATGTAAAATAAATACATTAACTATGAAATAAATTCTCTATTTCGGCAGGCAAGTCTGCACAAAATTGCCGGCAGAGTACAATCACTAAATCCAGTTATACAGTCAGATAAAATCATGGTAAACCACAAAATGGCCATGGCTCCTTTGTATAAGGAGGTTGGCTAAATGTTTAGCTATTTATCCTTTGTACAAGAAAATGAAAGAACCTTGTGAATTTCCCGTGTCAGCTCCACCAAAAGCTAACTGAAAAACTAGTAGTGAGAGACCGCACATAGTGCCACCATTTAGGAGGGATGTAAAGCATTTCGCCTTCCTCTAATATGCAGTCAACAAAATCCAGACTCAACACTTTCGGAAATTCTCTCTCGTCTATGTTATCTAGGTCAACCTTCAAACAAATTTCACTCTTTAAAATGAATGAACATGACAATGGGAAAATAGGAAGAGAAGATATTGAGAAACTGACTAAACAGCAACAAAAGATTGAAGCAATAAATTACCTGTGCCTATTTATTTACTGGTAAGATGTGGGCTATATATCTCCAAGGACGTGATTTATATCTATGGCATCTCTTAAAGGAATTATATTTCATAAATAAAGTAAAAATATTAAATATATTACAGAAAACTAGATGACGAAATCCTCAAGACACTTTTACTACCGTTCACAAAACTTTTAGCTTTAATCCCTTTCTTTTCTATATGACATACACCAATAGTAACCCCACATTTGTTGGAAATAAGGTTTAGTTTGTTGTTGATGCATGATATACAGCAATAATAATTGCAACCAATTTTAGCTTAACCGAGACTCTTAAACGCTAATGTTCAAGCCATTTCGCCGACAACTACATCTCTACAAGCATACTCAATATTGAGATTCGGAAGAACTTTCTCCATCGCGAAATACTTATTTATGAGATTGAATAAGAAAATATCCCTAGACCTCTACATTAATGAACCAAAAAGGTGGAAATAAATCAAAAAGTTGATAGTTAAACGCATAGTTATTTAGACCTGACCCGGAAAAATCATCAGGTCAATTGGTTAATGGTCAACCGGTGGGTCATTGTCAGATTTTAATTTTAATTAAATTATATTTTTGAAATAAAAAAAGAAAACAATTTTGCTATATATATATATATATATTTTGCTTACATTATAAGACAAGGGATCATCAGTTTCCATAATGGTCATGGAGGTGAAATATCATGCTGCTATTCAAGGTTCAAATCACTGCTACTACGAATTTAACATAAAATTTTACTACCCTTTGGTAGCCATCCAGTTCACATTGAACCGGATCTGGTTCCACTTAAAACCGTCCGAACCGGAAGGTTGCGGTTTAACCGGTTCCTATACTTCCTAGATCAATTAATGCACCCGGAACGGACCATTATCCAGTTCGGCGGTTCCTGGTCCAGATCGGTCGGTCCGGTCCGATTTTAATGACTATGGTCGAACGGATTATAGACAACACAGGAACAGTTGCTAGGCAAACATAAAGCCAGTATATGACTCAACAAAGAAGAGCATCAATACGCCATTCATTGTAGTATTGGACCATTTTAGACAGCATTTTCGTACAGAACTTGTGGAAAGTAGAAGCATAGGTACCTGGCTGGAGTTGCTAAGCATGGATTCCGCGTATGGGTACAGATCTTCTGACAATGAGGCAGGGTAAAGCCTAATATACTTTTTGCCGACAACCTGAAGATAAAAATGCAAACCAGCTTTTACAAAGATATTAACATAAAACGAAATTGACATGCACACACTGAGCAGCACAACTATAGTTACCTTCCCCATGCTGCCTCATAATTAATTGGCACATCAAAATCTATTGGTGTACCATGTATGGATAATTTATCATTCGATTCTTTGAAAACAACGTAGCCATACATATTATCCCTCTTATTACTCTCAGTCAATCAACAACACCCCTCATCCTTCCTCAAGGCACCTGACCCCACCTCTACTCCACCCAAAACCCCAAACATTGCCTTAGCAACCTTTCCAGTGCCAACAGCTGCTCCTCCTCCCTCACCCCCAACACAATATACCATCATTTACCCCACATAATGGACAGGTAAACACAAGCACAATAGGATATGGAAAACATGTACCTCCTTCAGAGAATTAAACTAAAGGCATTATTATACTGGTCAAATGAACAAATATTGAAAATAATATTTATCATGTCACAGCCGATGACGGGGGAGTTGCAGGTGTTGTCATTCTTGTTGACAGGTTAAGTTCCCATATAATATTGTTGTAATTCTGCCATTGCCAAATAAATAACAGCTTCTTGCCAATTGGAACATTTAACTTAATCATGCCAATTATCAGAATTGTATTCAGTTGCTTTTAATATTATTTTTACACTTAGAGTGTGACTGACTCATAGTTTTATCCTAGTAAACTCAATTTCATTCACTACCTCCACTCATCCATTTACTAACCAATGAATTACCAGACTAAAAGACCAAGCAATGCGGAACATTCTGGCCCCATCAAAACAAAAGAGTTTAATCTAACATTTGTCTTTATACTTCTCAATTAAAGGAGACCAGATATAGGAGCCTTAGGAATCAACTACTCTCCAAAATCCAAAAATATAACTGACAATTTTATAGCATCTCTCATTTATAATTTACCCAAAGCATCCTAGAACATACTAAACATAATGTGGTTAGAGAAGAGAAAACAATATAATTTTCCCTTTTAGCTCAATGAGAAGTTTTCAATTAATTCACTAAACTTGGTAAGTGGATGTTCGTGCCAAATACAAAAACAACCAATTATTTGCACAACGGTGGAGTTAAGCGAGTCTCCACTTAAGCAAACTCAGGTAAGGAAGAAGTTAGCTTTTTATTATATTTTTAGTCAGTTTTGAGACCTCTAAAATATATATTAATTGAAAAATCAGTTTCCCCCTAAAATGAAAATCTGCAGAACAGTGTGCTGCAGCTTCACAAAACCCCATGATAAGAAACAGTTTCAGCATTATGGAGATAATCAGGTGCCTTTCTAAAAAAATTACTTGACCTGGAAAGGCAATGAGGTTTAAAAGTGTGACAAAAGATGAAGAGGACCTGATAAAGGAAAAAGCCTCAGTTATATCCAAGCAGAGTCCTTTATTCATTATCTTCTTTTTATCCAGTAATCTTTGCAGCATTAAGAATTATATCTTTCATACCTGAGCAAGTATATTGTGGTGCGGATCATTATGCAATGGAGTAACCGTCCCAGCTGGACCAAACCAAGCATTAATAGACCTAATCTCCCCATCCCCAGCAAAACAGTAGTCAGGTATAAGAATATCCTGCTTTAGTTCTAGTATCTGCCAGTTAATAAACAGTCAACTATAGAAGAGTTATTACAATGTCCAAATGTTAATGCTAGGATTGCAAAACTAACTCCTGGCTTAAATCATAAAAAGTGCATGCCTGATCAAACAATTGGTGCTGAGCTAAGTAAGTAGTGTCTTTAGAAGAGCATTCATTGGAAGAAACCCTCTCAAGAAACTCAGAAAAATCAATCAATTCCTGCTTCCACTCGGAGCATAGATAGTTTTTGCCAACCTGCAAAACATTTATGAATGTTATGTTTTCATCAATTAAATGGAGGAAAGTAATTGGTGAGAGGGGGAGTTACAGAGGACTGATTTCATTGCAATCCTCAGATAATATTTCCTTTTCCTTAGAGAATCTATCACCATATTCAGTAATCCATGCAAATTAAATTTGGTACGAAAGAAAATAGCAAGTTATAAAATGGACTCTCAGCACATCAAAATTTTGGTCTAAACGTGAATTCTATTTGGGTTTACGTGCAAGAAAAAAGGAAATCCAAAAAGTAACCAACTATTGAAGATCAACCACCTCAACTGGAACTGTGCGAAAACCTGCAATCCTTTTAAGATAATTCATATCATTCCACTTATTCTTAGCAGGCCAATGCAACATACAATCACTAATTATCACTGGAGAACCACAGAGGAAATGGTCTCGCAAGAATCCTTCCAATGATAGACAAGACTTTCCCTCAATTTTCTTACAAGATAATGACCTCGAAGGTAATAAGTGCATCACCTGCAAATTCAAAAAGAAAGTAATCACATGTTATCAGTCCACTAGGAATATATGACATTTATATAAGAAGAGCAGGCATCCCAAAATTTGTGATAACGAAAATATAATGCATAAACAACAGTATATTTGTAAAGGAAAAGAACGGAGGAAGGTGGTTTAACAAGGTAAAGCACATTACTTTGCAAAAGCATGGAGCAGTAACAATATTACAAGCGACCAGACATTCACTGTAGCCTTTAGGTTTGAGAAAATTCTGTTTTGGCCTCAATACCTATATACGATGAATTAGATAAGCAATGAACTTACCTTAATCTCAGTCTATTTACTAAAAAAATTCAAGGGAAATGCCGAGCTTAGGGTAGACTGATTTGATAAAATCCATCCAGATACAAAGTGAACCCATCAATATCCTCCAAACTATTTTCTATATTCCAAGCATTAAGCAAACACGCACAAAAAAAGAATTGTACTTCTTGCTTCACCAGTTGGCCTTGATAATGCGTTCATTTTCATTCATTTTTATAGACAAACAAAAAGAAGAAATAAAAGAAAGGGCTAACCTCAAATCAAGCACGCGTGTACTTATGTAATGCGTAAAATTTTGTACTTTTCGCGCCAACAAATATATGTAATACAATTTTCCAATTTCTTGAACAAACATAAAACAAAATAACATGAAAATATGCATTGGCTATCATTAATTTCCCCAAAGCCTTCTACATTGTGCTTTGTTGTTTGTAATCTCATCATCTCAGATTTAAGCAAAAATTAAAGAGTACCATTTCCACTTTCTCGATAAAAAAACATGAAAGTATGCATTTCTTATCATCAACTTCGTCCAAAGAGCCTTGGACTCCATGCTTTTTCAGTTATACTCTCAAATTACAGATTAAGAAAAAAAAATTGTGTGAGAGAGAGAGAGTGTGAGTGACAGACCTCACCTTCGGCAAGTTGAAATGTTGGCGGGAAACAATTTCTTGATCTTCAAATAGNATTAATTTCCCCAAAGCCTTCTACATTGTGCTTTGTTGTTTGTAATCTCATCATCTCAGATTTAAGCAAAAATTAAAGAGTACCATTTCCACTTTCTCGATAAAAAAACATGAAAGTATGCATTTCTTATCATCAACTTCGTCCAAAGAGCCTTGGACTCCATGCTTTTTCAGTTATACTCTCAAATTACAGATTAAGAAAAAAAAATTGTGTGAGAGAGAGAGAGTGTGAGTGACAGACCTCACCTTCGGCAAGTTGAAATGTTGGCGGGAAACAATTTCTTGATCTTCAAATAGTTCGCTCTTCTTCTGCCCTTCTTTAGTATTGTTATTACTGGAATTAAAGTCTTTCTCTCTAAGAGTATTGCTTACTTTCTTAATACACGAATTCAAATCATCTCGTAAAGTAAATCCACACATGATGAGCCCCAAATCGAGTGCTTTGAGAGCGAGCTTAAATTCACCGGACGAGAACTGGTTTCTGGCCACGTAGAGGCATGCCATAGCGTAGGCGTCACGCCAGATTGGGCCTAGAGAATGCCATGGACCGGAATGGAGCTGCTCCCACGCCATCTCCTTGGCGACATCCGCTGCACTAGTATCGCCGCTGGCTGCCAGAGTGGCCATGGAGGCGAAGGCGTCGCCACCTTCCTCTGTTACGCTCTGTAAGAGAGTGGAAAATGAGGAGTCCATTACTGGGGTCTCTAGAGTGTTGGCGGCGCCGGTGGGGGCGGAGGTCGACATTAGCCGAGCCCTGTGGTGGTTTTGTCTAGAGGGGTAAGGGGTTCGATCCCTGTAGAGAAAGAACTTCAGGATATTTCTGGGGGCTTTTCAAGTGAGAGTGGAATTAATATCTAATGGAATGATCAAGGGTCTGGGATATTTCTGAACTAGTGAATGAAGCAAATTAAAAATAAAATGATTTTTCGGGTGCAAATTACTCAATTCCTTGCTTTTCAAGATCTATATTTCAAGATCAGATTTCAAGTTTTAATTTTCAAAAATCAGATATTTTTAATTAGATACAGATTACACACACACACACACACACATATTATATTTAAATTTCATCCAAATTAAACCTTACATTCATTTCCTCTCTCCCATCTCTCACTTCTCTCCCTCTCAATCTCTCACTTCTCCTTCACCGGCGCAGATCGGCACCGCACCATTAGCACCTCTCTCTCTGCCCCGTTGCGAAGCCTCACTATCTCCCCATCGACGACGTCACTCTCTCCACATCGACGGCGTCATCACAGAAGCGACGAGCGCAGAATTTTGGGGGACGATGGACGGTGGATCTGAAAATGAAGCGGCGTTCACAACGATGCCTCTCCCTCGCTGCTATCCCGTCTCTCTTCGTCGCTGGTGATTGTTGGTTAGTGATGGCCGAGGCGGTGTTGGTGATGGTGGTCGTTTTGGTCATGGTTTGGGGTTTTACACTGATTGTTGATATGTGATTTTGTGGTTGGCAATTGTGTGATGTTGTTGGGGGTGGTGAGTTGAAACAGTTAGGTTGGTGTTGGTTTCGTGGTTCCGTGTTGGTCGGGATGTGGTGGTGGTTCCGACGACGATGGTGGAGAAGCAGGATAAGAAGAAGAAGCCCGCGGTCGTGCCACAAGCGGATGCAATACAACCGCAGCTTCGTCACTGCTGTTGTTGACTTTGGCAAGAAGAAGTCGCCAAATTCGTCCTCAAAGTAAATTGGAGGGCATCAATAGTTTTCTTAAAAATATGGATTAGTTGTTTTTCTTGTTTGTAATTATAGTGTTGTTACTACTATAAACTGTCGTTTCAAATTTGATTGTCGAACATCATTACCTTACCATCATTTGGGTTATTTAATTTTGGAATCTGGATGCTCATTACATATGTATTTCTATTTAATTTTGGAATCTGGATTACGGTGCTTGTTCATGGTGTAAGCAGATTTGTTTATGGTAACAATTTGTGATTAAATATGTTTATTATGACTGGTTGTGACCAAATATGTGTTAATTGTGACCGATTGTGATTCGTTGTAACTAATTTTCTGTTAATTGTGACTGACCGTGTCTTGATCACATACCGTGTTACAATTAAGATTGACTTGATCACAAACAGTTACATTGAATACAAATTTGGTCACAATTAGTCACAGATGACACAGACAGTCACACTGAATACAAATTTGGTCACAATTAGTCACAGATGACACAGACAGTCACAATTAATACAAATTTGGTCACAATTAGTCACGGATGACACGTCAACACCTGATATTATTATTTTTTGAAATTTTTTTGCAAGGTAAGGATAGGGTGGGTGGGGTGGATCCATCGTCCATATATTGCCGGAGTTGGAACAATTGCCGAAATTGGAGTAGTCGCTGGAAATCGTCAGACCGGTCGCCGGAATCGGAGCACTCACTGGAGCGGTAGGGTGGTGGAGGTGGAGCGGGTTAATTATATTATATTAGAATTAAATATTTAATAATAAATTGATTTAATAATTTATTATTTCATAAATAAAAATTTAAAAAAAACCTGATTTTTGAAATTTGAAACTTGTTTTTCTATTTTTGAAAAAGTGATACTTAATACTTTATTTAT
>CAIGRL010266206.1:0-15449 GCA_903798325.1 Fraxinus xanthoxyloides | reverse complement strand
AGAATCGAGAACCGAACCGAACTCATCGATTCTCAATTTAAATACCCGTTCGGCATATTTTACTTATGAAGAACAGCTCGATTCAGTTCGGTTCGAGAGTTTTGTCCAGCCCTATTTTATGTTATAAAAGTTTTGTTTATTAAATGCATTATTTATACAATTATTGAGTGCTTAGTGATGATGAGAATTTAAATCTCACTTCAATTGAAATCATTTAAAATTTAATCTATGGATAAAATAGCATCATTTTCTTTTTCATTTGTCCAAACAATAAAATTTTGTGTCTCGCTGTTGCCACAAAAGTAGCCAAATTGTTTATTATTTGCTGGCTTTATTGCTATGATTTTGTTCAAATTGGAACTAGATAAAATAGTAGGCAATAAAACCAGTGCACTACAAGGATTTGGGTACAGTCCGGTCTCAATACATGATTTCTGTGCAATGTCGCCTGATTGGATGTTATGATAGTCGCCGGAACCTATGAATGATGATTTTGCACTCCTTTCCATTGACTGTACGAGGACACTTCTACTGTTCTCACACGAAAGCCCACTTGTACTTAAACCGGCAGTGCCTCGACTTTTGGTGAAGACGATTCGGGACACCCTGGGATCCGTACCAGACGGATGGAATTGAAAGTTGAAGCAATATCATAATGGTGTTGGTGCAAAAACGTACAAATTGGTGTTGGTTACCTGCCATTGTGGGTGTTGATTTATGCTGCTACTGTTAGCATTACGTTTTACTAACAAATTTACTGACGTTTTTTGGTTTTATTTATGTATTTATTTCCAACCTTTCTATAAAAACTTAAAGGTGCTAGCTTTCGATTGTCCCTTCGTTCCCATTGTCTCCGTAGTTCCTGAACAAATACAAAGATGATGAGCCATTTTCATGGCCACGCCACCATTGTGAAGAAGATGTTTTTGGCGTTTCTAGGCTTCTTTTGCCTTGGAACTCCAGCAACAGCCAGGTGGCATTCGGGGACTATTGAATTCTCCGGCCGAGAAGAATTAGCGACCTGGAGTGGATACAGAGAAGAGAAGCTCTCCAGAGTTATAATCCGTGGAAATATTCTCTGTCAAGCTAATAGACATGACAAAGCCTCATTTCATTCATACTCAGGTTCGTGTTTAATTTCAATGCGAAATCACGGAGTATCGACAACCAGGAAACTTAGTTAAACCTTGGTTCAGTTCAACCGGTTGGTTGACTCGTCCCATTTTTAACTGGGTTGAGAATTATAAACCTTAATTCTAAATCAGCTAGTGGTTATGGGGCTGATCAGCCCTTAACTGTATGAATCATCCCATTTATTACTTCTGCATGTGAGCAGGTGGCTGTTATATGCAATACAGATACTAGTGGGAAGAGCAGGAAGATATGGGCAAAAGGCACCACGGATGAGTATGGAGAATTCATAATTGAACTTCCTTCTCATCTCCATGCAATTCACTAACTTGGAAAAGCTATGACTTGTCAAAGTTTTTCATCTGCCAAAACGTTCTGGTTGCTGGCAAGAGAAACTCGAAAAGATAGAACTCACGTCAACAGGCGATGGTATACGTAGTTATATGACGCATAACATATATTTGATGTCTTGACTCCCGAAAGTGCGCATTAGTGAGGCGGCAAAGTCAGATGCAATGCTAAATAACCTGTAACATAATGGAGCAAGGAATTAGCCGCAGCTTGTGTGGATGGCGCTTTAGTCACACTATGAGTTATAGGTCTCGTCTTGCCCTGCTGTTGAGTGAAATTGTAAACTGTTGTAGCTTGCGTGTGCATCAAACGACACGTAAGTTTAGCATATATATTCACTTCTTTTTAACAAGGAAACCAACGAATGATGGTTTAAAATTGTTAGAATACGGGTGTGATCCAAGTTCCTTGTTGAAATAATTGAAGAATTCTAATTAAAGTGCACCTCAAGAAATCAGTTTGAAATCCTATGTCAAGTTGAAATTCTATTTTGGAAGCCCATTGAAATTTGTTTTGGACTCGATTTTTTGGTATCCTACTTCATCAATAACTCTATTAAGAGAGTTTGGACACCTCCTACATGATCCCCACAAATATTATGTTCTTTTATATAATTTAATAGTATGAGAAAATAGATTATTAGAATTATATGATCTTTTGTAATTTTCTCTCTTCTCCATTATTTTTGAGTAAAAAAAATCTTAATTTCTCGTACCATATTTCCTGTCCTTATTATTCTTTTGCTTGATCAAATACTTTAATATTGTGCCATATAACTTCAACATGTTAATCCGGCAATTAGTTTCACAACAAGTAGTATCAGAAAGATATATTTAGCAACATCAGTGCAACATTAAGCTTGTCTACTTCCAAATCAGATATCTCAATGGAGAATTCTTGCTCAAAAGCCATGACAAGTTCCACTCTGTTCGGGCCATTGAGGCTTAAGCCATTCCAGAAATCAGCGATTCTGGCAAATCTGAAATACACGAAACATTATCATAATCAGTTTACCTCACAAAACGCTCCTAACATATACGAGTCCATGTTATCATTGCTCGGAAATTAGATACTAAAGGATTAAGGATATACCATGAGAACAATTGACTATAGCTAATTACCTCAGCAGATTTGATCTTGTTAAATTTCTTCACCAGCTTAATAACTCAAAGCAAAAAAGATAATGAAGCAATGATTCTTACATAAAAAGGAAGCAAAAAAACATAATGAAGCTTAATAACTCGAGCAAAAAAAAAAAAAAAAATCTAAATACTATTGAAATTGATTCTCACATATTTCGGGATGACAACGTGACAGGTCGTCACATCCCCGTTCCTGCCCCCGCCGGGATTCCTGTCTTCGATTATTGCCCTGATCATTTTTTTATATATATTTTTTACTTTTTTTAATTATTTTTAAATTTTTAGGGGTAACTTGGGAACTAAACTTGGGCATAAAAATATCGGGCTAAGGTATTTTTAAACTATTTTTTATTTTGATTTTTCACTTTTTAACTAGATAATCCAGAAGGAGAGGAGCTACGTAGGGCGTGGATTTTTCGGGTCAAATTGTCATCTTATACATATTATGTATGTCGTATGTATTGAAACTAAGGCCCCGTTTGAAAATCATTATTTGGAAAAAACATTGTTTTGAATAATGATTTTTAAGAAAATATGTGAATAAAAAAATATGGAAAAATTTGGGTTTACATGCAAATTAATATGTAATTAAAAATAAGTGTGTTGAAAATAGAATTTTCCAATAATGATTGTCAAACAAATGCTAATGTGATTAATATTTCCCAAGTAAAAACAAAATATAATTAAAGATCTATCTCAATTCGAGTGTTTGCAAATAACCAATAAAAATTGAAATATTTCTTACCATCAAAGTCAATTCGTACAAAATAAAAATAAAAAATCTGAAATCTCCAAGAAAATTTTTAACAGCCAAGCAAACATAAATCATTTTATCATTGGTGGAGCCAAAATGGTGCAACTTTTGGTCCCCAATTAGAAAAAGACTGCTCAAAATTCTCTTCCTTTGCTGCCATTTTCATTAGCCTCATCATTTTATATGATGATAAAGACATATAACCACCACCCTTTCAATATCAATATTCTGTTGCATAAATCATTTCCTCCAATAATAATTTTGTTTAACCCAAACTTTGGTAAAAGGTTAAATAGAAATATTTATAAATAGAAATAGCAAGAGGAATAGTAAACGAATCTCGTGAAATGTGTAAATGTATGACTTTAACCGAATTTATAATTGTATCCAAATTGATGCTAGAGCGGCACGCATTGGAAGCAGTCACAATAGCAGTTTCTTTAAGCTTCAAAACCTTCGATGCCTGCTCTTTTTATTTTTTCTATGAATCTTGTGCATTACTTGTATTACAGTCATTTATTTTTTAAAATGTTCATACTTCCTTTTTACCTGTATTCATGACCTTATTTATAAGTTGAACTTGACATTTCAAGTAGTCGAGCATCTTGCTCCGTTTTTCAAACTTCCAAGTTTCCTAATTTTGCAAACCATCGTAATCTTATACTTTAGGAAAAAGATATATGAAAAGATGAAATATTACCAGATATTTTACAGGTGCTTTTGGCAGCATCTGGTTGGTTATTTATTATTTATTTTTGCCTTCGTTAAATAGGGATGACAACGGAGCTGTATGGGACGGATCGGTCATTCTCACCCCATCCCGTCGGGTATTTTTGTTACCTTACCACATCCACATACTCAATTAAAGCGGGGCGGGGCCCTTGCCTCATTTATCATCCCATTTTTATTTTTTTTTTTGCTTTTATTTTTTTAATGTCTTTAGTTTACTAATATTATTAATTTTATTTTAATTTGTTAAAAGCAACTTATGTTTTCTTTAAAAATGATGATAAATTTATTATTTTTCTTCGATAAAAAACTTAAATTTGAAATTAATTTTAAATGGGGCGAGTAGCGAAGCAGAGACTATGTTTCCCGAACTTGCTTCGGGATAATGACCCTAGCCCCACTTACTAGGTTAGGTGGGTAATCATCGCCCCTTTGGATGGGGCCTCACGGGTATCAGGTTGAACGTTTTGTCATCCCCATAGTTAAATGAAAACTGCCAATTTTATCTGTAAATAACATGACAATACTTTATTCTGTACATGTAGCACTGTTCAACACTTTAACTAAAAGTACAAAGCACTAACTATTTAGCATCTATTTGATGGTCATTTTTTGGAAAAAAAATACTATTTTGAATGGTAAGTTTTTTGAGAATGCGTTGTAAAGAAGTGAGAAAAAGTCTTGAATTTGCTTGTAGAATATTTTTTTATATGAATGTAATTGGAAATAAGTATGTGGAATTTTTTTATTTTTTTGGTAAAGAATGAAAGATGAACGTGGGCTTGACCAATTAACATAAATACACACAATTTTCTATATTCTACTAAAAAATACTGAGATTGTTCACAAGAATAATTAACAGTAGATCAAGAATGGATGATGTGACTCTCCCCATTAAACCCACATCAAGAATCCCCTTCCCCAACCTCTACCCCACCCACCAGACCACATTATTCATAGCAAAGGCAAAGCCCACGCTCAAAACACAACGCATCATTTCAAGAAAGTTCCAAACTCGTAGGATAATAGGATTACATATTTTACATAGCCTAGCATCATTTTTTCACAACCCTATATATATTATTTTTTTCAGATTTGTTTACAGTTCACTCCTCTTTATTATTATAAATATAAAAGTAATCAACTAAAGTATTTGATCTAACTATCAAATTTGGTACCCTCATGAACCCCTTTGGTTTTCCTTCTTGCAGGAATGATCATAAATATACACAGATTCTTATCTTAGAGGATCCCATTCTTGTATTGGGTTGGTGAGAAAGAATATTTTAATATAGTAGCAGTAATAATAATGGGGAACGTGAGTGGAAGAGAAGAAGGAAGCGACAACAGCCAATCTGGGGTTGAGGGTGGTGGCGCCGCGCAGGATGGCATGGCTGATCAAGATCCTGCTGATGGTGAATTCATGGGTCATTCCCCTCCTCCCAGCCCTAGGACTTCTCACACTCCTTTGATGTTCAGACCTCAGGTCAGATATATTTTATTTATTTATTGTGGGTTTTCAGTATTTTGTCTCATTGTTTGTGCTCATATTAATGAAGATTCCTTTTGAATTTAACTTTTAGGTGTAAAGATTTATTTATTATTGTTTCAGTTGGGTGAAATTTTGTAGTTAAGTTTTGAACTATTTTATCATGTGGGGTTGTTGTAAGATTTGGCTTGGGTGAATGTAAATTCCAGTTATTATGGCTGGATCTGGAAAAAAAAAAAAGTTGTAACTTTTCTTTAATTATAAGATTTATGAAGGGCAATAATTGTGTTTCTGAGAATATTAACAGTTTATTTCAGTATTTACTTTTTACTTTTCCTTGTTGAACTTGGTTTTAATTTTATCAGGTAATGCGTACATAGTGAAATTTCCCAGAAAGATTTTATCTTTTAAGGATTAGTTTGCAATGAAGGATAATCAACATAAGGGAAAGGTGTTATGGGGTAGTTATTTGATTAGCCTCCTTAAATTGAACTAATGGGTTCGTCTTTTTCAGGGCGAATATGTAGAACCAATAGATTGCATAAGATTTTCAGCAGCCGTTACAAGTCATAACCTTTTTCTCTGTCAATGTTTTTTAGAACCTAGATTTGCTCTCTTGCAGAAAAAAAGTGCAGTTTCATTAGGAATTTCCATCCGACGTAGGTCAGCTAGTTGGCATTTACATTGTAACAACCAGAAATGTTAAGATTATTGGTCTACTTATGGGATGTTTGCTAGGGTAGATTACACAATATTGGACACATTAAGCCCTCTGTTTGGTGGGAATCAAATTAGATTTTTAGTAAATTTTAATAAAATTTGACGAAATGTGTAGTTGAAAAGTTGTGGATCCCATAAAATATGTGTGGTTATAATTAATTGTGACTTTGACTTGGATTAAAATCTTTATTCCCTGCCGAACAGGGGCTAAATAAGAAAAAGAAGGTGAACTCTTGTCTGTTGTAATGTCAAAAATAGTCTAATAATACCTAGAAAACATACTCTTAAGAGTTTAGAAGTTTACCCATCTCATGTTTCTTTCAGATGCCATTGGTTCCTTTACAAAGACCCGAGGAGTTGAACATTCCCAGTCCTTCATGGATGCAAACTACCTCTCGGTATGAAGACGTTTGTAATGAGAGAGGTATTCCGACAATGATTATGTGGAGCCTTGATGGCAAGGAAGTTGCCGTGGAAGGATCATGGGATGATTGGAAAACAAGGTGAATTGCATTGGTTTCTCCATATATTTTCCAATTCTAACTCGAGCTCCAAGAATTATAAGCAGTTTTGAACGATGATATTCTTTTATCAGGAAACCCTTGCAAAGATCAGGAAAAGACTTTACCATTATGAAAGTACTTCCTTCAGGAGTTTATCAATACAGGTTCATTGTTGACGGACAATGGAGGTATTCTCCTGACTTGCCATGGGCCCAGGATGAATCAGGCAATTCTTACAACATTTTAGACTTGCAGGTAATTTTTGTTTTCTCTTCTAAGTTTCCTCCTCATCGATGTTGCTTACCTTTTTTATGATCGCATTTGATTTCTCGTTTTTAGTTTCCAGTTGTTTCATCTATTTATTTCTCTTTTCCAAATATGTACAAAGATACTAAAGAGGACCCTATGGCCTTTATTTCGGACGAATTGACATCGATCTAATGCTAAAATTTGATCCTTTGTTCTGTTAGTTCTGATTCAATTGCAAGTCTGATCAGAAGATGCTTTAGCGGCTGACCTGAAGATGAAACCACTGAGATTCAGTGTTGAATTATTTGTTTTTGTCTTTGAGAACCCTCGTTACATTGCCTAGTTTAACATCAACTTTGTTCCAATATAACATTGGGCTGCTGCTTCTTTATCCAATGAATATAGCATTTCCTTTTATATTGAACAAGTATGATCATTCCCTCAGGTCCGTGTGCATATGCGTGTTTGTGTGCATTCTTTTCTAGCCGTGTAGTATTACAATAAAGTCAAGCCGGCACTGTCATCACCAGGAATGTAACCAGTATTTTCCACGAGGAGTCGTTTTCCTGGGAAAATTTGACAGACTAGAGAACCTTGTTGGTTTTTATGCTATAATCATCATTGTGATGCAAGTGTCATAATATACTCGGTGCTTAGTAAATTGCAATGCATTGATGTTAACTATATTACTCTTGTCAGCATTTATCTTTGTGGATATAACTCGGGAAATGGATATCTCTTATGTTTGAGTTACTTCTGCATCAGGAGCCAATCCTGATTGGGAAGACGTGCATAAGATCTGTTGGTAAAAACTTAATTTGCAGTTTTTTGTTGCGCAAGGAATATTTCTGTGTACTTTGGTCTTCTGCCAACAAAGAATAAGAAGATGCTTCCATATAAACATTAGGAAGGAAGGAAGTAGATTGGAGTTGTTCAAGGAGTCTCATCTTTATGGCCATTCTTTAGAAAATAAGATGGATCTTGAAGAATCATGCCATCCAATTTACTTTGTTTATTTTACTTCCTGACTAATTTTTAAGTTCTGTTTTCTTTAACTCACATTATTAGATGGTTGTGGACAAATCATCAATCAGCGATTTGCTCTGTTGATTGTTGAACTTGGAAGCTAAAATGTAGAAAGCTTAAATTTTGATGTCGAAGACTTAATATAGTCTACTTTGAGTAAAATAATATTCTGTTCCCAATCTTCTGCTAACAGAAACTTTCTTCAAATTTTTGTCTTTTGTGGAGGATTACTATTTTTAAGAAGAAAAGAGTTCTGTGAGGGAGTTTAAGGTGAGTGTTAATAGTTTTGCAACTAGACAGACTGCCAGGGTAGAGTCTGGTGCATCGAAAGAATAAATAGGAAAATACCGTTAAGAATAAAAGAATAATAAAACAGCTATACCATACATAAAGATGTCATTATGTCGATAAGATCAAATTTCTCAACCTCGTACAAATGGCCCGACTGAGTAAACTTTTCTTGATTGATTCATTGGTATTTGCAGGACTATGTACATTCATAATTGCATCTGGATACAAGTTCTTCTGTTTTTGTTGTATTGCATGTGTATTTGCGAGTCGTCTGTACAATAGAAGGTTCATACTTAAAACTACATATGCTCACCAATGAATGCTGCAGGAATATGTCCCAGAAGATATTGATAACATTTCCGGATTCGAACCACCTCAGTCCCCAGATGCCAGCTACAACAATCTGCAACTCGGTCCAGAGGACTATGCTAAGGAACCGCCAGTGGTTCCTCCACATCTACAGTTGACTTTGCTTAATGCTCCGGCACCTCAAATGGAGATTCCACCTCCCTTTTCAAGACCTCAACATGTAGTGCTAAACCATCTCTACATGCACAAGGGTAGGGGCAGTCCATCAGTCGTGGCACTTGGTTCAACTCATCGATTCCATTCAAAATACGTGACAGTCGTGCTTTACAAGTCCATAAAGAGGTGAAATCAGAAATCTGCAAAAATTGCAGTCTTTATTCCCTAAATGTAATTGATATGCTTTTCAATAGTAAATGTCAGGCCAAATTCTTGTGTGAACTTCGGAAAAAGCCATACAAGGAACTTTTAAATCTATTTGGAATGCAAATACTTTGGACACTTATCCCCGGTTCTGTGATTTTATCCTTGTTTATCTTTTACCTTTTCGTCTCTATCTATTCATCCCCACTGGGGTTACAACCCCAGTCTAGGTGGCGTTAATGTGAAATTAAATGATAGGTAAAATTAAATAAGTCATTTAATTTCACCTTTCATTTAACCTATCATTTAGAACCACCTAGACCACCCAGACTGAAGTTGTAACCCCAATGGAGATTAATGACATTTTTGTTATTTCTTATACCTTTTGGCTTTGGTATCTTCGCTTTTCCTAAATTTCTTGTAGAACTCTATTTTGTTGTTTCTTGGATACTCATTAAGGGGAAATGGCACTGCAGAAAGAGAATCAATTGGAATCATTTTTTTTTACCTGGATAGTTTCTTCTCATTTACATTTTCCATTGTTGTGTCGTTAGAGGTCCAAGTAATCGTGGTTGTCTGAAAGCCGTAATCAATGCTCGTCCTTGTGCGGATGTTCGTTCAGTCCAGATTGGAGGCTCCTCTGGTCACCAAACTAATTGTTCACTTCAACTTGAACAACTACAGTTATACCTATTTCATGACTCGTGACATCACCACCTGATATGATGCTAAACAATGCGACATGGAAGAATTGTTGAAGATTATTGTAATTGCGTTACTCAATATTGGTTCAGATTCAAATTCTTATCTTGAGAATGTAACAGTCAGAAGGGCTATGGCTAGTTTTGCACCTCTAGTCGGAGTAATCTTTAGGGCCGTGCTGCAAGGGTGGTTGGCACTTTGTTCTGTTAAGCATCTAATTAATAGGAAAATAGTTGAATATTCCAGTTTGAGTCCCATTAGGGCCACTGATGTGAATACCCGATTGTAAACTGCAGGGCCTAGTAGAATTAGTCGAGGTGCACGCAAACAGGTCAGGACATTTACGATTATAAGAAAAAAAAAAAAATTATTCCTCGTAAATATGCGACATTTTCTTGTACATTCACTTAAAATTTAAAAGTCAAGCTGTTATTCAAAATTGTAGCCGAGTTTTTTATGACCAGCTTTAACAATTTAGTCTTTGTACATATTTAGTCTTGGAACATAATGTTCAAAGAGGAATCCTAGTTTTATTTGCTGTGTAGCTAAAAAAAAACAGGGCACCCTTCGACTACAATCCCTGGAGCTGTTGGGCAAGATGCCAAAGGACAATGGTCTGGCTCGGATCCCCACCACTTCAAATTTTTGCCCTCATTTTGCAGAGCAAAAAACAGTAGAACTCCCATGAATGCTGTTCCAGCATCTAATGCAGCAGAAAGAACGTAGTTGTACTTTTGCCACCACGTTTTCTTATATTTAAACACAAAATAATTGAAGATAGTTCCTGTAACGATCCAACTAGCAATATTGGTGGGAGTGGCCGGCGGCATTCCAGCGAAGCCATAAGATATAACTGGTATGTTGATTAAGGGAATCCATTTCTTATCTGGGAAGATTTTGCTCAGTATCCAAACGGGTACTGGCAAGCATGCTCCGATGAGGAAGAGCCACACAAGGTTCCTGTACATTCCCCCAGGTCCGAACAACCGCTCGGGTCCGATTAGACCCCAAATGACAGAAGCATCAAAAGTGACACGGAATTTGGGACATGTCCATGGGCTCTCGGGATGTAATGCCTCGACATCACAGATGTTCTCAATGCTTCCTAACATCCACCATGCTACTGCGAGGTTGACTGTACCCGAAACTAGTGTTCCTACCAGCTGGAAATTGGAAAAAAAAAAATTTAAGAAGAACATACTTAATACCATGTATACTGATGACAATTGTGATTTGGAGTAATGACAATGCCTGTGGTACAAACCTGAGCTACAAACATGCATCGTGGTGGAATTTTCATGTAATGCCCGAGTTTAAGGTCAGCTAAGAAAGAAAGAGCGTGAATGGTACTGATGCGTCCATATATCTTGAAAAGAAGGTTTGCAATGGGTTTCCCGGGAAGGATATACCCGATAATGAACTGAGCAATTATGTCATATCCAGGTTGCTGCACAGCAGTCATAATCAATCACTGAATTAAACATTTCTCAAAACCCTGCTAAAATCTTGCAGTATTCATTGATCAAAGAGGCTAAAATGACTTGAAACGGATTATGGGCCATTACCTGGTTGGTAGTTGCTTGAATGACTCCGATCGGGAGGGTAACAATCCAAGCCAAACCAAATGCAAAGAGGAGACCCCACCAGGGTAGCTGCACGTCTTCTTTCCATATAAAACACATCATGAGGGATAGCACAATGCTACCTACTAATAAAACAAGGAACCAATACTGAGGAACTTGCTTGTAACGTTTCATCAGTTTTGAATGAATGTCAAGGCTGGCATTCTTCATAGCAGATCTACTTTGCTTCCAAATATCACTAGCCAAATTAGAAAACAAATTGTCATTTTTCCAATTAAGGGATTCATAAAAAATACATCGCCTATAGCACATATAACATGTAAGAAGCCAACCTGCCATTGAACAATGCCACGTGTGTGAGGGTGGCTGTAAATCTTGCAAATCCCGACCCAATCGAGAGGGCAAACAGGGGGCTGAGGTAGAGTTTGCTATATTTGTCATAAGCCGGAATATTAAGATCATATTGTGGGGTCAAGATCTTAGTAGTATCGTATTTGTGCCCACTGGAAGTGAACAGCTGATTAGAAAATATGGGAAATTTCCGGGCATCAAAAGTGTCGAACTTCCAGTAACATAGCGGGACAATTACGTATATAAACATGATAAAGCCAATCCCAACATTCAGAATCGATGAAAAGGGCGTAACCAATGGACTACCATGATAAGCCCCAATCCCAGCCCAATCGAGGGTGAAGGCGCCCACTCCAAGTCCATGGTATCCCGAACCGATTTGCTGGGCAGTGATACTATGAGGCCAGGCCCAACATACCCAAGAGAAGAATGTCAATATCGGAAACAGATATCCTGGAAATAAGTAATAGGCAAAGCTTGCAGCCATAAAAACAAGGAAAAACTGCATCCTTGTAAGACCTTGACCTTTTGCTTTGTGTTCCTTTTCATGAAGTGCCCTGCAATAACAAAAACGTTAGAAACTACAAAGTTCATCCTTATCATTGAGATTCATTGGAGGTCACCATCCAAAGTGGATTATTGGATCAGCAATCTTAACTTTATGCATGTCTTTTTAAAGAATTTTATGGCAAGAGGATGTCAAACAAAGACCACCAACTTTTGAAGGAACTGTCTTTCATTTACTTTCTCTTTATGAAATCTATACATCAAAATTAATGGTCTCAAGGGGAATAATTACATCACTAATCAAGACATATGCATGCCGTATATATACTCTTATGAACTGGTTCACATACAATGCATAAAACAGTTTCATTTTATTCACCCACTCCCCACACAAAGCTATATACTTTTTTGAACTTTCAAAATGTTCTTTTATTCAGTTCGTCCCAGATAGAAAGATTTTAAGCTTTTAAGACATCCTATGCATACAAGACACACCATTTTCAGGCAAAAATTTTAAACTTGCAAATTTTCATAATTCCACCAATTAATGATGCAATCGAGACGGCCAATAAGAGGAACAGAGTAAAAAAAGGATTACTCACTATAAACGTTAAATATTTAGTCAGTAGTACTTGAAAGATAAAATAAACAAAAATCTTAAATTCTTTTTATGTTTGAATATTGGGCCCGTGTGACAAAGCTTTTGATAAAAAAATTTAGTAGATTTTGATAAAAATTGATTAAATGCGTTCTGGAAAAGTTGATAAAAAAATTGGGGCTCTATGAAATATGTCTGTTAAAAGTGAAACAAGGGCGACAATTCTTCAACCCAAACATACCATTAGTTTTAAATGATTCTGATCTTTCTAATTATTGTTCCTAATAATGTTCAGTGATGATTAATTCCAATGATCTACCCCATAACAGAACCACTGAAAAACAATAGAAACTGATGGAGAAAAAAACAACAGTAAATGTAAGAAAGACAAACCTAAATAAAGAAACTTGAGCAAGATTAGAAGGCCACCACATCTGTACTGGATCAACCAAGTATTTTCTCAACATCCCTGCCCATCCATATCCCAATATCTGCAGATCAAGGGAAAAAATCAATATTACTGTGTGTGATTGTGTAGAGAGAGAGAGAGAGGGATTAATAAATGTACCTGGGTAGTCAACACAATCAGGAGAGCCAACAAGAAATTCAAGCTTTGCTTGTAATAAGCTTTCATGACAGTAATAGCACCGATGGAGTAAGCATCACCGCCGCCAATGGACACCCCACAATTTGCCATCACAGTGATAATCACATGTTCTTTAACATTGAAAGGCCCCGGGTTGAGGCTGAAGCTCCACCGTCCAAACGCCGTGTACTGCTTTGTGGGCAGTGTCGCCGCCATGAACTTGCCCACGGGAAGCACCGCAATTTGCATCAAAATGGCGGAGATGGTCAAAGGCTGTGTTCTGTATATGAAGAAAGTGTTCAGGAAAATCAAGATTGTACATGAGACCAGGCCAAGAAACCATGCACGGAATGTCATTACTGGGAGTGTGGGGTCGTCAGTTTCCGGCACCACCAGCGCCACCTCCTCCACCGGACATGTGTTTTCGGTTTGTGGGTCTCCGTCCAGCTTCTCCGCCGCTGCTGCGGTGGCGGGGGTATCCTTGGTAGACATTAATACAGCTATATTCGAATTGGTAAGACTGACAAATGATGCTGATAATATAATGTCCTCTGGATAACGTGTCAAATATATAAGGGAGAAAGGGAGGGTAGTAGAGGGTAGTATTACTAATATGCCCTTGTCTTTTTTAAAGGAAAAATCACAATTAACTTAATAATAACAAATTTTAGCATGTCACACTTATAGTCTCATTTAAGAGTATTAAGTTTTTAAGAAATATTATTGTTACTTTGAACTTTGTACACGATGAAATAGCGAACTATCCTTTCATGATGAGTCGAGTTATCATGATTTAATATTCAATTAAGATTAAGTAATAATAGATGAGATTTAAAACGAGATAAATCTTGTTTCTCTCTTGAGACGTAATAAATAATTGATGATAGTGTTACTGAACAATTTCGTGTTAAATTAGCAATTAGAAATCAAATGGAACTAATTTATTTGAAAAGGACAGGACTTAACCCCTTTGATCTTTTTCTAGCCTAGTTTCAATTGTGGAGCCCATCATTGAAAAAACTGAGGAGGAGAATTTAGGAATTTTATTTTGAGGAAATTGAGAAGGAGAATTTAAGAATATTAATATATTCAATCATAAGTAATGCAGATTTTGTAATTTACTATGAATTAAAAGGAAAATTTGTTGAGCGTGGTCGTGAAAGGAAATAACTATAGGGTGATAGTGGGCTGCTAGTGCTACTTTTTCAATCGTGTGAAGGACACGTGCTGTCAGGAATCTGACACACTCTTGTTCACTTGTGAGCAAAAAGCACAGCCAGCAGCCATGTGTTCGTTAACATGGGCCCACAACAAACATTGCCACATCACTAAAGTGACCCATAATTTAATGACAATAATTGACGGACAACTAACGCTGTTTGCCCATAACCTCTTTTTCTTAATGAGTTTTGGCCTAAGCTGGCTTTCCAGCTTAAACGTCGCCCTTAACGGAGGGCCACATAGGACGAAAAGCATGTGTTACGTATGTGTCCTCTTTGAAACAGACACAACGAGCACTGTTCACGTCTGTCTACGTGGCAACGACTTTAGGTTACTAAAATTACTATGGCATAAACAAAAAGTTTTACATAGCCCTTGTTTGACTCACATTAAATTTCTCATTCTCATTCTTCTACTCATTTTTAATCACACATTTTTCAATAAAATAATTTCCATTACATCAATAACTTTTCTTTCTTTTTCAACCACAAATTCTCCATCAATTTACTATTCCAAAATACATTCTTCCAAAATAATATCCATCAAACACATTCATAATGTCATTTTATTATTAAACTATTTTAGACACAATCATATTTCTCGTCAAATCACCCCTACATTGTGTATGTTACTGTAACTGAACAGATTCTTCTAGTAAAATAACATTATTCCTAAAATTATTTAAGGTCTGTTTGGTCCGATTTAAGATCCAATTAAAATTGAAAATATAATCGTTATTGAGTCTCACCCGTCTAATAAAAGTCAACAATAACGGCTAGTTTTTCAATTTTAATATCTATCAAACACTCTCTTCATAGTCTGTTTAGCTAAATGATTTAATAAAAAA
>CAIGRL010266087.1:0-14087 GCA_903798325.1 Fraxinus xanthoxyloides | reverse complement strand
TCTTGTTTGTTCGTTTTGAAAGAATAAACGTAGGTTTGGATTTGTTCATTAAAACATAAAAAAGTTTGTTTATTCGTAAATTACTATGTTTTAATAATATATTTATTAATGAATTTAATACTTTCTTTAATTTAACGTAGTTATTTATTTAGTAATTTATGTATTTCTAAAATAAATAAATAAATAATATTTCTAATAAATAAATTAATAATAATAAAAAAGAGAAGAAAATGATTAAACGCTGTTTATTTGATGTAAGTTTTGGTATAATAGTTGGAAATGAATTTTATTTTGGTGCAAGATTTGATGCAAATTTAACAATATAACAAAAAGTGTAATAAATTATAAAATGCAAGATTTTCAAAATTATATATACGTAAAATAAAATAAAATAAAATACATACATTATAATTTTACTATATTTAACATAAAAATCAATTTTTATTTTTTCAATTCACCCTCTATTTTTGCTCTATTTGTGCAATTTGCTTATACTTTATACGGCGCTGGGCCTTCATAACTAGGTTTTATATGACTATGATCAAAGAAGAATAAATTACATGTTTGGGTAAGCATAGAAATCTTATAAATAAATAAATAAGGAAGTTTTAAAAAAATTTCTTTGAAAAATAAAAAAGGGAAAAAAAAAAAAAACGGGTTACTAATTTTAGAAGATGTATTGACCTTATTATTAAACAACAATGTTGCACTTACAGTCATTAGAGGGCTATAAATTTTACAATCCTCAATTAATTAGTCCTCTAATGTACAAGTGGTATTTTTCATTATTAAAATAGGTAATTTATAAATATTAATAATAATAATGACACAAGTTTCACTTTCTATAGGCATTCAACTATCACTAGATACTATAGTAAATTACTCGAGTTTATTTTCTAAACACCCCCTCCCCCTTTCCAAGATCAAATTTCCCGTTGTCTATTGTTTTAAAAGTTTTATTTCTGACACATTTTCGAAAATAATATAAATTTAACCTTTTTATTTTTAAGCAAGTTTGATCTAACATAACAAATATGTCATTAGAATTTATCCAACCAAATATGGTATAGAATCAACCGAATAACTAATCTAATGCCAAAAAATAAGGAGACACTTGTGATAAGTGCGTTTTGTGTACTTATTTGAATCATATTATTAATCTTTTTTTTTTTTTTTGTCTTCAAAGTATTGAAGTTTACTTAATTTGGGTAAATTCTATCTTGTTTTAGTTTTGGACCCGTTCACAAGCAATTGGAAAAGAAATGGGGAGGGATTGATGATTGGATGGAAGGTTTGGGACTAATGTGCACATGAGAAGAAGTTAAAGGACCAAAATATGTGTAATTTAAATGGATGATCAAAATTGAGTAAATGATGAAGAAGATGACTAAATTGAGAATTTTGAAAGTGATTATAATTGGGCACCAATTCGACCATATGGACTAGGTAGCCGCTCAATGTTGGAAAACCAAAACGTAAAAAATGGGTGCCTAGGCGGCTGCCGGACTTTTTACTGGGTGCTCGCCCAGGCTAAACATGGTTAGAAACCTTTTTCGTTATGAATCCTATTTCAAGTGGGATTCTTCTTGGGCCATTACTTGCACGAATTCTTGAGACTTTTAGGACATCCTGGAAAATACTATAAATACCAGCTATCAACACATAATTAGGGGGAGAATTAATTACAAAATGAGGCAAAAAAAAAAATATCAAAATTCAATTTTAAGAACATCAAGATTGAATTTAAGAATTTTTGGGTGATGAACATTTTTTATATCTTTTATTTTCTTCTTCACAATATGTTAGGCTAAACAAATCTAGTGATATGGATGGTTACAATGAATCTTGTACTATGAACCTTTAATTCTTAATTTTTCTTTTTGACATTCAAACACGTTTTCAATTACTAAACAATTTTCATGGAATTATCTTCTTTACAATTATGTGCACAATGATTGTATGAATATTGTGGATTGTTTTATCCGTAAAAGATGGAAAATAAGTTAGACATAGAGTTAATCGTTGTAGAGTCCAAGAGGGGATAGACATATATCGCTATACTTTACGTGATTTTTAAATATTCACAAATTCATTAATTCATTCTTGTATGTTCGATCCGTCATAAAAATATAATCAGATCACATGTGAGAATATGTTTAATCCTACTTGAAAAAAAATGTTAAAACAAATTAGAAATATTGATTTTCATAATTGAATCGTGTTGTCAAATTGTAAGGTTAGGGTTAAAGGAAATTGATATAAGGTGATTCGGAATCGTAGTGCGCTTTTCATCAATTGATTTTCAAAAAAAATTACATTAATCAAATATTTACATTGATTCTAGTTAATTTAGGTATGCCTTCATAGATAGATTGTCATAGAAAAATCTCAAATTTTCATTATTTCTATTGAGGTTTAGTTAAATTGAATTTATACGAATACAATCTCTATAGGTACGATTCTTAAAACTCAAAATTCATTTTAATACTTGTTAACGAATCGTGCATTTGTGATAATTTACACGAACAACATTTTCTTGACAACTTGATTGGTTGTTTTGAAACTGTTTTCAAATTTTCAATTTTATAAAATACCCAAATCTTGTTTGGACTAGTGTTTCTTAAAATGAATTTTCGAAAATAATATTAAATTTATAACATAAAATTCAAATACTTTTTAAAAATTTCGAGTGTTTTTAGTGCAAGCGTTGAAAATATTGAAAATAACGTTTAAATAAAATTTTAAAATAAAAAAAATTCAAAAAATAAAAAAAAATAAAATTCTTAAATTCTTAAAAATAAAAATAGTTCAAACTCTTATTGATTATTTATATACAAATTCTAAAATAAAATATATTTTAATGATCAAGCATAAAAATTATCAATGCACGTAATTAATTTTTAGTTTTGTTTTCCTTCTATAGTTTGTCAACTTAATTTATTATTTATTATTTATTTTACTTTTTCGGTGAGAAAAAAAATTGTAAGATTCCCCAACTTTAAAATTATATATTAATTGATAATATATATTAATATAGGATAATAAGAATGTTCTATTTTATTGAATAATCAAATTTCCTGGAATAAAATATAATAAAACAATTTTTCAAGAACTCAAACCAAATGTGTTTTTGAGTTTTCTGTTTTGAAAAACAGGTTTTTAGAATGACAAACCAAACATGTTTTCGATAATCTTACAAAACAAACCCTCAAAATAAAAAAATAAAAAATTGAAAATATACTCAAAACTGAAAAGTGAAGAGCAAACCGAAACGGAACTAAGATCCCATGAAATTAATGATATGATGGAAGATCACCTTGACAAATGAATATAAATATATTATATATTTATGTTGAATCCTAATTATAGGTAACAATACATGCATAAAATGGGCATTCTTTATCAAGAAAATAGAAAAAGTGAAAGGCCGATTTGCCCTAAACAACACACCAATCATCATTTGACATTTCTCAAGATCATAAGCTTGAAATCAACTGAAAAATCGACCACATGAAGCTTTCCTTTTTTTCTCTTGAAAATTGTCTAGCACATTTTATGTTCTATATACTATTCTCATATATGAATAAAAACTTTTGAGAGCACGTCATAGTGCATGTGTCTTTATATGGATGTGGACCAGATGGTGATGGGTGGGGTGGGTGGGTCGGTGGGGATTAATGAGAATAGAATAGTAGTAGACACTAGAGTTCCATACCAAACAAAGTTTTATGGCATGTGCCAAATACCCAACAAAGAATATGGATTATAGTGTAGAGGAAGGAGTTTGTCACTCTCACACTGACCATCATCTAATGCAGATGCCAATAAATTAGTGCAGCAAGAAAATTGTTGTCACAATCTACTACTCGACGTCATTCGATAGTCTAGATGATTCATTATGAAAAGTTAAAAACATAACCATATTCTTTAATCTTTATTTATGTCATAACAAGCCGTGTTAAATTTTGTATATACTATCTCTATCACTTGCTTGATTTATACGACATCGTTATTACGGACCTAAACATCTTTAGATTTTTGACAAAACAACTCAAATCGTCATCTCAAACAATCAAGAGCAGAGCATCCAAACACACCCGACCAACAATTTTATCGAAATCCACACAACGCGACCAATAATTGCATCAAAACAAGGTCCTTCAGCCTTGGAATAGAGACGTAATACCGAATCAACACTAAATGAAACTCCGAACACAATCTCAAATCACAAACAACATAATTAAGCCTTCACTTGCAAGTCATCTTATAGAAGTCAAAAGACGAGCACAAGCAACACCTAACATGTTTACACGGTAGAAAATTTGACATACTATGTGCATCACTGAGGTTGAAAGGTATTTGTTAGAGGGACTATTCACAGCCTTAGAATGCAAATGCCATATTTGGGAAAGTTAAAGATAGACTTTCTGTAGTGACAACATTTGTTTGATTAGAATTATGTTGTGTGTGGCAAGTTAGGCCCTGAGGATTGGGATGGGAGAATAATGTTAAAAGAATTTGGCATGCTTTGAAAGCTACTCTCAACTGTAAACTTGTTTTAAAAAGAGCACCTAACTTATTTATCAAGGTTAAATTCATCAATACCACTCAACTTTATAATTAGTATCATTGTGATCACCCAATTTGATTTTATTTTACCATGGCCATCCAACTTTATACTTAGTTCACTATAACCATCCAATTTGATTTTATTTCACTTAACCATCCAATTTCACATAACATAAGTATAAAATTAAATGGTCATTGGTGGATTTAACCATATTTATCACCATCACCAACCCTTATGTTTAGTCTACTTCACACTTGACCTTTTCGTAGTTTTTTCAATGGAACACGTTCAATTGTACGTAAAAGTATGTAAAACTTGATTCAATTGTGTCCCTTTTTTTTTCTCTTAATTATTTTTCTTTTATCTTCGCTTTATCAAGTGATAAAATCCCACATCAGTTAAAGATGATATTTTAATATGGAATGTTAAGACTTAAGATAAAATGAGCAATTCGATGACTTAAATCAAACAAGCAGGTACATTTAAAAATTATTATTTTCAAACGAGTCACCATTTTGGGAGAATGTGTTGTGTGTGAAATTTCACCCCACGCAAAATTTACTCAAGTGAAAAACGAGAAGGAAAAGAAGTAATTTTTTTCCATTATTAGAAAATCCACAAAAATGCTTTATATGGCAATTTTGAAGAAATCAAACCTACCATCATTTAAAAATATAATAATAAAGAGTGCTATGAGCGCCTCCTGTGCGTAAGGTATTAGTATCCGAACAAAAAATATGTATGTTGATACCACTTGTTAGGAATAGAAGAAATGAGATTGCATGACATAATAAGAAGTAACAATCACAACACAATAACAATTGGTAGAGGAATGAAGAACTTTATTAATTTGGAGAAAGAATACAAAATAATGGTGTTTCTAGCTTGATTTTAACTCATGCAAAATCATATGAAAATCAAGAATCATGTGGCCTATATATAAAACCCAAAAGAATATGTTGTGGTTGGAAAGATGATCAAAAATCGCATCAAAAGAAGGAAATAAATTTTCCCCGAATATATACGCTGCTGGAGCGACATTCTAGCACCAGGCGAGCGGTGTGCAGCGCTCGAGTGTTAGGCAGACAATAGGCGAGCAACAATGACAACATTTCCAATGGTGCCCATGTGTTGAGTTTCAGTCCAAATTGATTCCAAAAGCCCAATTTTTGCCTCAAAACTTCTCATATCTCTTTAACATCTCTTTTAATCAATCCACGAATATCCAATGAAATTCAAGTTACAAAATAACAAATCTTCACCTTAACAAAAATTCCACTGCAATGAACAAAGTTTCAAATTTCTCCACTTGGAGACAAATTCAACTGCAAGGAATAAACCACTGGCTTTTCAACAAAACTCTCCAACCAAAAACCTTCCTCATCTTCCACAAAGTCCAACTGGACAAATCCAATCAATTGAATTCAAACACTACTCAACAGAATTACCTCGGGCACAAAAATTTGCTTGAATTATCACCACGAGTAATAAAATCACAAATAATTCATAAGTTACCTAATAAGGCCGAAACACAATTTAAAACAAAATCAATACAACCAAATGCTCATGTTGAAGGTTCTTTGCTAGACTCAATAGCTTCAACCACACCCAACACATAAGTCACTAATCAACTTCTTCGTACCTATGTGGAGGCCTAATATTTCTTTTGGGTCTATCTCTAGCAATTGAATAGGATGACACCACTAGTGGGGGTAGCAATGCAGCATTATCCATAACCTTTAAACTCGATTGAGCTATATTCTTCAACATGGACTCTAAATCAAACTTCAACAGTACTGTACCAAATTAAATATTCACCAAAGTACTAAACCTCCACCGATTGGTCTTCAAAGATTCTGCACAACCTTGCAAAACATACAACTAAGACCTTTGATTTCCCTCCAACATAATATTGACACCTTTACAAACCTTCAGACTCCACATTTATCAGTGAACTTGTATCATTTTAAATCAAGAGTAGTAAAAGAGATAAGATTTCTCTTCAAATCTGGAATGTGTTTTATTGCATTAAGTACTCTGATCATTCTATCCAACATCTTAAGTCTGACCATTCCAATACTGGCTATCTTACAAGGGGAGTCATTGTTCATAACTACAACACTTTTTGAAACTTCTTCATATGTTGAAAACAAATCCCAATTGGGACACATATGAAAAGTGTAAGTTGTATAAAAAATCCAATTCTCTTCAAGTTTGGAAACACCGTCAGACATAACCAAAAGTTCTTCATCACTCAAATAGTTCTCTGCAACATTAGCTTTACTTGAATTTTCTACAAAAAACCTCGAACATATCAAATTTTAAGCTCTGATACCATTTGATAGAATCCGAACAAGAATCATGTATGTTGATACCACTTATTAGAAAAGAAGAAAAGAGATTATATGACACAATAAGAAGTAGTAATCACAATACAAGAACAATTGACATGAGAATGAAGAATTTTATTAATATGGAAAAAAGAATACAAACTAATTGTATTTCTAACTTGATTCTAATTTATACAAAGTCACATGAAAGTAAAGAATCACATGGACTATACACAAGACAAAAAAATATGTTATAGTTGGAAAGATGATAAAAAATCGTGTCAAAAAAGGGAAATAAATCTCCCTTGGACATGATATATATGGAGCTTAAGTGTAGCCTTGCGCCAGACAAGCTGCACACGAGCGTTAAGCAAGCTGTAGGCGAGCGATGGCGACAACGACATCGCTTCCAATGACGTCCAAGGGCCGAGTTTCGATCTAAATTGATTTCAAATGCATAATTTCTGCCACAAACCTTTTCATGCCTCTTTAACATCTCTTTCAATCAATCCACGAACATTTAACGAAATTTGAATGGTAAAATAATATAAGACTTAGCTTCACGATTCACCATTTAACTCCTATTGCCTTCCAAACGCACAAGACAACTGTAGTAAAGATCGACTAAGCCATAGCTCTGGTTTTATTCAAATGCAAAAATATAATAATGGAAACTATTGATATTAGCCCTTTATCCACTCCCATGTTATTGAAAACGAGGTTTGTTTGCCTGAGAAATACCCCAAAAAAAGATACATAAAATAATTATGGTAGAATGAAAAATATTCATCCTCGATTGTATAGTCTATCTTACTAAATTTTATATAACTAACCTAAATTAAAAATAGTTGGTGCTACTCATAAACTTTATGTTGCGTTTACCTTTCTTTGTGTTGTTTAAATGTCGTATATTGGAACTCATCATGTACTACTGGGGAAAAAGGTCAAAACGGAAAAACCCTCCTCCCATTGCTATAATGCGCACCGATTTTTAAGTATGAAATGTACCAAATGTTCAAAACATACTTTCATCTCAATTATAAGAGCGTCAACATAAACTACAAATTACATAATTTTTACCCTTCCATTTTATAAACCTAATTTGAGAAAATCCGAAGGAATGAGCTAAATAACACAAATGTACACTTACTCAAGATAGATTTATTGAAAGATCGTACCAGCATACCTCGAGTAAGAATAAGCCCAAGTTTGGTAGCCTTAAAATTTTAAAAAAAATAATTTTGAATAGTATTTTTTTTTAAAGAATTTGTGGTTAAAAAGTAAGAAAAAATTTTGAATTTACGTGTAAAATATTTTATTATGTGAATGTGTCGTTGTTGAATATGAAGAATAAATTAAAGTAAAGTAAAGAAAATAAACATGGGTTTTCTTCAAGTTACATTTTGTATATATTTGATTGGGTCATTGATATTTTAACATAGAGATTTTTATCTAAAACATTAATAGATTAATAAAGAATATTTCATTTTCAAAAATAGAGGAAACATTAAAAAATAAATAAGAAAGAAACTCATCCTCGATGGTCTAACTTGCCGAATTTGATATGACTAACCTAAGCAATAAGTAGACCGTGGAATAGATAAATTTTACAGTACACTCATCTTTTTTAGTCATTGTACAAATTTGTAGCTTACCATGTGCTATTCAATTTAGTGAGGAAACTCATTTTTCTTTTTCTTTTTTTTTTTAAAAGAAAAACACCTCTCCTCCATTAATTATTGATACAATGAGCATCGATTAACCTCGCAAAATAATAAAGATTCTTCTTTAAGATACAAATTTTGTTAATTTAATAGATCAGAGCTTGATCGAATCAGCAAGCTCTTTTATTGAGTTGCTCAATCAATAAGCGTTCTCAATAATATGTCTTGAAAGGAATGAGACAAATGGTTAATATACTCTAACAATAAAGAAAATTTCATACTTGTTTCATTTTTAATATTATAATGTGTATTAAATGCCACATATGTCATAGCATATTCTTGCATTTCTACTTGATTGGAAGTTCAAGTTATATAATTGTCTATAAACGAGTCACACATACTTTAGTATATATATTTTTAATAACGTTACTTATAAACATGGAGTTATATAATGATTTACGAATGGATGATGTGTCAAAAAGATGATGGAGAAATTTAATTTTTTATTTGATTGACAAAATTCTAACCCAATCACATATGTCCGCATCATGTATATGTAAACTATTTTAACGCAAAAATCACTTTCAAAGAGCGAGTGAACTAAAACATTATGAATAATTGTCACCTTTAAGTATGATTGGTACTAAATTTTCTAAACTTACTTCCATCCCAATTATGAGAACTTCAACTACGGCACTAATTACATAATTTTTTGCCCTTTCATTTTATAAAACCTAATTTGAGTAAAACAGAAGAATGGGCCAAACAATACAAACGTACTCTTACTCGAGATAGATTTATTGAACGAGGCATTTTCATGTTTTATCTGAAGGTCGGACATAGTTCTCTGTTCAAATTTTCGTATTTTCTATTTTGATATTAATAAAATACATAGCCGTGCATTTCGTTTTTTAAAGGTTACATTTTGTAAATATGTAATTGGGTCATGAACTTTTTCTGCTCGTGGAGATTTTAATCTAAAACATTAAATGGATTAATAAAGAATATTTCATTTTGTAAATATTAATTAGCAAAATAGAGGGGTAATATATCCAAGTTCCAACCCTACCAGTAAAATACACACTAAGCGCAATGCGCACTGTTTTACTCAGATTTATGGCTAATTTCACCAATGGCCATTATACTTTGCATTTATCGTCACCTTGATCATTAAATTTTAATATGTTTTTCTATACTACAATGAACATTAATTTATTTCTAAACCGTCACCAAACTTTATTAAACTTATCAGTCAAGTCACAACGTAAATCAAGCATCTAATATTTTACAAAAATGTTCAACATTGACAAGTGGTTTAACGCCAAGCCCAATTAATACATCCTGAAGTAAATCTCGTGTCCATTGTATAGAAGCATTTTACAATATTTTATAAGCATGATTTTGGATTTCAAAATAAAAATCTCAAATCTCATGAATCAAACCAACCATAAACCACAATTTCAAAACCCTCTTTCGAAAATAGTTGAGAATTCATGATTTGCTATTCAACATTATCTTATAAAGTTCACCTTGTCAAACTGTTTGTCTATGCTAATATTTTTGTTCAATAACAGACAGTTAATTAACCTAGTGGCTTGATAACACGTTTTATAACGTTCAACAATGATGTAAAATAAATTATAGGATTGGTTTTGAGCTTCAAAAAAAAAAAAATAAAAAAAAATTCAAATCTCACGAATTAAACCAACCAAAAACCTCAATATAAGGAACCCTCTTCCAACAATTGCTTAGGATTCTCGATTGATTGTTCGGTTTTATTTTCATAAAGTTTATGTCGTCAGACTATTAAATGATAAACAATTGATTAATCGAATGGCTTGACTAACACATTTTATACAATTTGGTGTTAAATTTGTAACAAATTAAAGTCTAGTGACTATAATTAAGAATAACCCCTCATATTTACCCAAATAGAGATAGAACTATTTTACTTATACATTAAATGTTACATCAAAGTTTACATAATGTACATGTGGCATTATGTAATTGGTGGGTGAAAATTAAAAAATTTCCATCAATCAATCGGACAATTTTACATGTACATCCTCTTTTTTTACATAATCTTTTACCTATACTCATAATAGGGTGTGAGGACCACACACTTGGGAGTTTTTTATTCACGCGAGCCCTGCACGAATGTGAGAGGATGTACCATTTTCAGTGCAAATAAGATTATTCCAATCAATTACCCCTAGTAAAATCTTTGATGTACTCATGTACATGTATCAAAGATGAAGGAGAAATTGGTGATTCTTCCTCTCACTAAAATACGCATTACAGTGCGACCTACCGCACCCCACCCTATCTCCTTCCTCTGCCTCACATCACTGTCTCTATCTATTTTCTCGCTCTATATATGTCTCGCTCTCTACAGCCACTTCTACGAGTAGTACTGTAGTAGTCACTGTACTACTACTATACTTCTTTCTTTATATTTCTCTTCTCTGCATTTACACACAACCTTATAAATCTTTATAAGATAAGTGTATATATAAGTAACTAGATAATTTTTTTGTTTGGGAAAAAAAATGGATCCGCCATTGAGAAATGAAGCTTCATTTACAGCAGGGTCCAATCCAGCTTCGTATAGTTTGGTTGAGTTACTGTCGTTTCCGATGGGCAGTGGAGGAGGTGGATTGGGGCTGAGAATGGGGGGTTTTGGTGGCACTGGAGAAGTTTTTGGAGTGGGAGATGCTTCGGTTGAGGAATCCACCGTGACGGGCCAGAGCGGCGGGGGCGTTAGGAAGAGAAGAATGGATATTAGGAATTTTCATGAAGATGAGTCATCTAAGCTTGTTTCCACTAGCAGCGCTAACAGTGATTTGGTTATTCTCGATACACACTTTGATGCTCTTGCTTTTGCAACTATTTTTTAATTTGTAGAAGATTTTTATTTATCTGGGACAGTTTTTACATTTTTCAGAAAGTTGGGACTGTTAATTTTTGTTTGTTAACTGGCGAATTTCGATTAATTGAATTAGAATGTTTGTTGTAAACTATTTATTCTTTGTGGGATAGAATGAACGGAATGGTAAACGAATGAAACCATCAGGATCCATAGATGAAAATGGTTGCTCAAAGACGAAAGCAGAAGCAAATTCAGGGACTAGTAACAAGGGAGCTGAAGAGAAGAGTAAGTCCGAGCCACCCAAAGACTACATCCATGTTAGAGCGAGAAGGGGCCAAGCCACCGATAGCCACAGTCTAGCTGAGAGAGTAATACCCTTTTAAACCTTTAGTGCATGTCCCACGTTTTTGATAGAATCTGTCTGTGACATAGTTTCTGATTTCTATCATTTATTTTTAGGCTCGGAGAGAAAAGATCAGCGAGAGGATGAAAATTCTGCAAGACTTGGTTCCTGGATGTAATAAGGTCCCTGCTTTTCTACCCTTGTTTGGTTTGGTTTCTGATGATTCTTGACGTGAATTGGATGCTTTGGCGTCCATGTTTACTGTCAATTGAGTTCAATGTGAAGTCAAAATTCCATTGCATGTATACCCATAGGGAGTTTGCTGTCTATGTTTGATTTCCCGGATCGATTTCATTGTGGTTTAGTTTTCCTTTGAAACAACATAATGATGAATGAAAATTTTTTCTTCAGGTTATTGGAAAAGCTCTTGTTCTTGACGAAATAATTAATTACATCCAGTCACTACAGCGACAAGTCGAGGTATCTCTTTGCCATATGTTATTTAATATCTTCCAGTACTTTCTCTTCCATCTAACACTTCTATATGTCAATAATCTAGTTTTTGTCGATGAAGCTTGAAGCAGTTAATACAAGGTTGAACCCTACAATCGAAGGGTTTGCTTCCAAAGAAGTAAGTCTAATTGCTTACATAGGAGATATTATTTAGTCGAACTCTTAAAATTGCTCCAATGCTTCCCTCAGCGCAACCCCCCTCTTTTCCCTCGTGTCTTTTCAGAACTATATGGCAGCTACTATCCCACTTGGGCCTTTTTGGTTTATGAATTATGTACTTTATATAAGAAAACACGTGCTCTGTAGCTAGAGGTTTTAGTTCTGTGGTTAGACCATAAAATAATTGAATCCAAGATTGAACCGAAATATATAATATCTTTCCATGTACAGATATTTGCTGCATTATAAACATATTTGTATTTTCTGAAATTGAGATCTTTTCAATTATGCAATGCTGCTATGTTTTCTTTTTAGTTCATTAGAAAGTTACTTATCTTATGTAATAGCGTAGACACACACACGTAGGGAAGAGCTAATTGTGCTATTAGTCTATTACATTGCTTTGTGAAGTATTCAAAATCTAATAATTGTTCTCAGGATTTTGCAAAACTCTCTTACATATGTTGAGGGACTGAAATTGTCCCAAAACTGAGAGTTTGCCCTTTATGGTTTTTTAGGGACAAAATTCTGAAGATTCCTTGAAGAGCTTGTCTTTCTTTTATGGGGGCTTAGGAACAATCGAGTTGCATTACAACTCAGGATTCGAATGTCCTTTTTTCTCCTTTTTCATACTAGGCATTTTTCCTATGGTATGACTATTAGAAACTGATATGAGCTAGAAACCACAATTCACTCATATGCACCTTTGTTGTTTCTCTTTTAACAGGGGCCACAACATAAAGTAGCTGCACTTACTGCTTGCCTTTTGTCCCTCTTCTTTTCAATTTTCTTCATTATGTTCACTTTACCCTCTATAGTCTTGGTCTTTTGTGGACTTAAATTGGTCTTGTGTTTATGATTTAAAACATGGACCATCCCATAGTACAGTTAGCTGATGAAAGCTGTTGGAATTGAAAAATGTAGGAAACATGCCCAAGAGTGAAGAAAAATGCTTGTGCACACACGCACACACCCCTGGGGGGTGTTCCTATATCCTGCCTTCTTTTGCCACAGTTCCATTCTAGGAATATTTGTGAAAGCTTTGGTTTCATCGAGTGCTAGCCAATGTAAACAATTTCGAGATCATGTGCATGGATTGATACTGCAAAGACTTAAATAAAAATCCATCTGTCTTCTCAGAGCATCACTGCGGAAGACTTGTTAGGCTCTGACTTGAGCAATAAGTCTAAATGAAAAGCCCCATTTTTCTCCAGTTTTGTTTTATGCCCCTTCTGATTTCAATTTCTGCCAGTGGCCATATTTTAAGAGGCTATCTTTGTCAGTGTAATTCTTCTAACTGCGAATTAGTTTCAGATGCTATTTGCAGCATTTATGAATGTCGTGATAAAAAAATTATATAACCTTTACTCTTATTGAGTTACTGCTACATTCAAGTTCATTCCTTTAAAATGTTTTCTAGGCAATCGGCACATTTATTAGATCAAAGCTATCCTCTTATTTCAAAGTAGTGTCTAATGACTGTTAAATAACGTTCTACTCAACCAATAATGCAGCGAGGCAGACTCCCGTCAGCCGGTCAATCTTTACGTTTTTTGACTTGTAAAAATATTGTTTTGCAGTTAGCAGTACCATCTTTTGATGCATCTGGAATGAGTTTTGGCTTACAAGCACCAAGAGA
>CAIGRL010266061.1:0-15870 GCA_903798325.1 Fraxinus xanthoxyloides | reverse complement strand
TGTTTTCTCTCAATCTCCTCCAGCCATCTAGAATAAGATTTCATTGCAATTTGGGCATGTCAGGAAATTAAAAAGTTTAGCAACTAAATATCCAATTTAATAATAAAGTTGATTACCCTTTCTTCTCGTTAATAAAGTCATTTATTTGCTGTTTGAGTTTAACTACTTCCTGTTCCTGCAAGCATGAAATAGTCCGTATCAGATGTACAACTTAGAATCACAGTTATTGAAGCAATATGTACCTAACTTGAGGGGAAATAAGGAGTACCTTAACTTGAGCTTCAACGTTATGATATTGAGACTCCTCAATTAATGTGTGAAGCTGCTGATTATCCATTAAAGTCTAGCAATGACAAAGAAAATGAGAATGTCATGCACACTCACGCCTGAATTCACTCAGAATTTAAGTTTCCCATGGGTAAATGACGCAGGATGCTATGGAACTATTATAGGAAAGGGGAAAAGGAAGAGAAGAAGAGAAAGAAAAGGAGACAAGAGAATATACGAGGGCAAAAGAAATCAATTTTTATTCATATAATCTGGTTCTTTTATTACAAAGCATAGGGTTTCAATGATTATATTTGAAGTAGGAAATATGTAATGAAAGCTATTAAAACAAACTCTAATTATGTTTTCTAAAATATGAATCAAAATATAGTAGTATCTCAGAACACACTTTCAACTATAAACAATGAGATTAAAACATAGGTATCAGTTTGCAACTTACCGCATAACTGTTCATGTTCAATTTAACACCTAGTAAATCCCGAATTACATCATGGGTCATGCTTTCAGCGGCAGCTAATCTAGCCTTCAGCGTGAATATCTGCAATAGAATGTGAGCGAAGTGGATAAAATGTTTACTTTAGTGGTACCAGTATTCATTCGTGAAACCTACCTCTTTTTGTCTGCTTGCAGCTATGGCCTCAAGTTCTTCTACACGTTGTCTTCCTGCACTAAGCTCCTCATCTCTGTCAGACTTTATTTGTTGAACTAAGCCCAATCCAATGCATTTGAAAGGGGAACCTCCTCCTCTAGACTTTGAAGAATTTTTTTCCAATTTGTTGATTGATGAAGTTCCATGAGTAGCAGGGACTTCTGATTTGATTTGTTCTAACATGGCTTCCAATGATTTAAACTGTCATAAAATTGGCAGTTAATGCTGTTTAGTCATTGGAGGTTGATCCCTATATGTTTTACAATGTAATTTACTGTGATGCTTATAGGGAAAAAAGTTATTTATTTTGAAAGTAACTCTTGCTTTTATGTCATAATAAGCAACTTAATTCCTTCTTTGACTAATAAATTCATTTTCATACTTCTTTACTTATAAGTAATCTTTTTAAGCTAAGCAAAAAATGCTCTTATTCCCACCTTTTGCTTGTATTCACAAGCCTGTGCCTCGGCATGCAAATTTAGCTCAGATATATGATCTTTACATTGGGCTATCTGTTGAAGAAAGACAAGAAAATGAATAATAATGTTGAAAGAGAGTATTTGACTGAAAACAACCGACAGTGACTACCGCGAGAAAGTTCATAGACAATCCAGCCAATGAGAACAACTTTACCTCTCCATCTCTGGCAGCTATTTCTCTTTCGAGAATTTGTACTCGTTGAAGAGCTTCTTGAAGGTTCTTCTCCTTTTCATCCAGTTGTCTGAAGTCAAAAACTTATAAGTACCAAGACATTTGTAAGCAGTTATCTAATATACCTACTTCAATGGAATAATTAATTGAAACCTTTTTAAATCAGAATCATTGCTTTCGACATTTTGCATTTGTTGCTTAACAGCATGAAGTTCCAGTTCCAGTTCCTCTCTCTCCAATCGCTGGCGTTCAGCTTCTCCTTTGACAATGCCAACCTTAGAAAGCAAAAATCTTGTCAAAGAAACGACAAAGGATAGTATTCATGTATGGGTCTATCCATCTAGGAAGAGGGATTACCTTTTGTTCAAGTACATCAACAGTACATTCTAGCTCCTCAATGGACCGCTCTAATAGTTTGACTTCCTCGTCCTTCTCCTCAGCATGAATTTTTCTAGTTTCTGCAATCTGTCATAGCCAAACAGACATATTAAAGGGACATATCAGTTAATTCAGTACATAATTAGCCAAAAAAGTTTCCCACAAAGACAACATTACCTCTTGTGCTTCTACAGAGATTGCTCTGTTTTCATCAGCAACTGCTCGTGCCATCTCAATCTCTTCGGTCAAATTAAGGACCTTTTCGTGAAGATCATCCCTCTGACCGGTGACAGTATCCAAATTGCTCTTCAAGAATTCAGACGCCTTGTTCATTTCAGCAAGAGCAGCCTCCATTTCAATAATTTCTATTCTCAAGTTCTCGTTTATGTTACTTCTCTGTATCAATCTCTTCTCCATGGACATTTTTGCTTCTAACGCTTCTCTAAAATTGGTCATCAACTCTTCATTTTTGCAGGATAATGAATTTATAGTTTCGCGCTCTTTCACAATACCCATGTCAAGAGCAGATATTATTGCTACCTTCTCTTGCAGTTGAGTTTCAAGTTTTTGACCTTCAGCAATAGCTTGGTCCAGTTCACTAGATTTTTTATCAAAATCATTTTCTAAGGCACTTAAAGAGGCCAAAAGTTCTTCTATCTCATCCTTTTGATCCTTACTATTAGATGCAGACTCCTGCAGCAAGCTGAAATCAAATAACAGCCCCTTGAGAATATCATCCTTCCTGGACAACTCAATTTCAAGAGAGGAAGTCTGAGATTTCAGCTCTGTCGCAATATTCTCCAAGTTTTCAAACTCTTCCAAAAATTTGGAAGCCCTCTCCACTTCCTTTAAGATATTTTGGAACATATCCTCTATAACCAAAACCTTCTCAATAGTTAATTTTAGTATCTTGTCACCGATAGTATCGACAGATTTCATCAAATCAACATTTTTCACAATGTTGGAGCTCAAAGCATTGAGGCATTCATACTCATTAGTCTCACGAGCTCCAAGTTTATTTCTCAAGAAAGCATTCTCTTCATTCAAACCCTGAATTTTTGAAGACAACTCGTCTTTGACTACAGATTGAGAATGTTGAAGGGTTTCCAATTCTTTCCTTGTAAGGTTTAGATCTTCATTTAACTTGACAATGTGATTCTGCAACAACAAAATGTTTTCTCTCAATCTATTATTTTCTACATCAAGTTCGTTGGTATCTTTTAGATATGATTCAAACTCGGCTTTCTTATCCTCCAAATCCTGGAAAAGTTCACAGTGCTCTGCCTTTGCCTTTGTTAAATCATCCTGCAGGACCTCATTTTCCTTTTCAAGGCAGCTCATTTTTTTAAGCTCTTCATCTTTCAATTCTGCCTCGTGTTGAAGCCTGCACAATTCAGTTTCCAGTAAACAGATGTCATTTTGCAATACCTGTTTTTGTTGATAAAGCTCAGAGATATTACTTGAAGAAGTTTCAAGAGCTGTTTCCTTCACCTCAATGTCTTTTAATAACTTTGCTTGCTGTGATTCAAGATTTTGAACCTGGGACAAGAGGGTTCTCTTTGCTTCCACCAATTCTTCAAATGCACCTTTCAAGCTAATATTTGAATGTGCAATTTCTTTTAACGACAGAATATCTTGCTTAAGAGCTTTGTTTGCAGTGTCCATCCGGGCAATTGTTAAAAACCTTTCGTCAAGCTCTGACAACAATTTCTGCTGCTTCCGTGTTATTTTTTCAACTTCTTTTTGGAGGAAAACATGCTCAATTTCCTTCTCCTTCAATACCAACTCATTTGAAGCAGCATTCATGCTCTGGAAAATTATAACTTTCTTGAAGTTTTCAAGGACTTCAAAGGAACTGATTTCTGCGCTCTCGGCATCAGCTTTTAGGAGCCCCAGCTGCTTTAATTCAGATGACATGATTGAAAATTCAAAATCTTTTGCAGACAATTCCATCATGAAATTCTCTTCCTGATATTCAAGAAGTTTGTCTTTATCCTTTAGTAGTCTTTCTTGATCCAGAAGAGATGCTAATACATTCGAGTTACTGAGATCAAGCTCCTTCATCAGGACAGAAAGTTCAGATCCCATATGATTTGACCGTTGCAACATTAACTCTTCTTGTAACTGTAGATCTCGTATCTTCTTCTCAAAAGAGGCAAGCTTTATGGTGAGCTCCCCAGATTCATCTACTTTGCTTGATATACTATCAAAACTTTTCTTAATATCTGCCAATAACTTCCCCTTGAGTATTCTACACATTTCAAGCTCTCTCTGTGATCTAAGATTATGCTCCCGGAGTTCAGAAAATTTGGAATTCGATTCGAATATACCACAGTGAAGAAGAGCATTTTCTGCATTGAGCCCATTTGATGTTTCTAAGAGAATTCCCATGTGACAAAGATGCAGAACAGACATGGAAAAATCCTTACCGATAATCTCAGACCATACTTCCTCAAGAGACAACCTGATCAATCTCGTTGACTCGCAAAGTTGGGAATTCATGCCTAGGAAATCCGATGCTATAGCCATGCAGTCTTCAATGGAAGTAGTTTGGACCTGTGAAACAATTTCTTCTAGTTCCAATACCAGGCTCTTCATATCCACAATCTCTGATTCATACTGCTGCTCAAATTTCTTATAATGCTGAACTTTCAGATTATTGGAGGACTGCAAGTTCTGAACTTCTATGGTAAGGAAATCTCTTTCATTGATCAAGGTGTTCTCCTTTTCCTTCAGCTCATGGATGTTAAGCTTCAAGGTTTCATTAGCTATCATTAGCTCATTTATCATTATGTCTGCTTCTTTCATGGTGTCTTGAACCTCTTCAAATTTATCAAGAACACAAGAAGCTTCAATGGATTTCTGGGCAGCAACTGCCTTGGCATCACCAAGTTCAGCCTCGAGTAACTGCAGAAAATGGAGATTTGGTAGTATTACAACACATGATTGTGGAACTGGTGGCAAACGAATTGTATGCGTATTATTGTATTTTTCTCTTGTTATAATTGTAGTTATTGTAGAGACACTTGGGTAAATGCCAGGAAAGAGGAAATGTAATGTTTAAAGAAAGTATGACATGGGAAATTGGAAAAGAAAACTGAAGTTCAGGTATGAAGATGGAGCATTAAAGCAAGTTGCATAGGTAATTTCCAATATAAAATGTTACAAAAATAATATCCTACCTGTTTAAGATGGAACCAGGAAGTGAAAGATTCTTGTACGATTTCTTCTACTCCCCTTAGTTTGCCATCCAAAGCAGCAATTTTTAGCTCAAAATTCACTTCAAAATTATATATAGAACTTTGTAGCACAAATACTTGATTCATCAATGATTCAATGCTCTTCTTGTGACGTTTTTCAGCCATCCAGACACCTTCTTTCCCATGATGTGATTTGGCCATCTCGGCTTGCAATCCTTGAATACTTTGAAGGGCAGATTCTATCTCTTCCTTTAGAAGAGTAATGCTAGCATCTTTACCGTTCACACCCTTCAAAGTTTGTTCACATGCCGAACTAGTACAATCAAACATGCATTCATCCATATGGTTTGCAGTGAAAGAACATTTTGAAGTCTCTTTTCTCGCATCTTCAAGAACACACGATTCTACTTGGCTGGTGTCCTGTTCTGTTCCTTTACCAGACTGCAATAATACCAAAATAACAATATATAAAAACACAATAATGTATTTACTCCATAACAAAATAAGTTTCCTGGAATATACAGGGTACAGTTTGAGAAATAGAAACATTAGCTTACCCACGTTTGACATTTGTCGCCAGCGGGAAAACAATACGAACTTTCTAAAGCATTATCTTCACCAGAACCTCCAATCTGCTCCAGATACCCATTCATGCAAAATTTCAGTGTTGAAACTCCAGATTTTAGCTGCCCGAGTTTTTCCATGGCTTCCAAGATGTTATTTTCTTCAGTTTCTTCAAGTTTCCTCCAAAGAGCCTTAGCATGTATCTGTTCCTCGGATAGCTGCAGTTTTAGTCTGGCAGAGCATTCTTCTAATGATTTTATTTCCAATCTGAGGATCTCATTCTGTTTATCTGCCTCGTCAGTTCTTGATGACTGATTGTGGATAATGGTGTCTTTTTGAATAATCACTTCTGCGGCTTGTCTAAGCTGCATGTCCTTATTATTTAAAGCATTCACATGGTTAGAATTTAACTCAAACAACCGGTTCATAATCACAAAAGCGGCTGTTGCACAGCATGATGCATTTCTAAGTTGATCCTCTCCATGTTTGATTTTGCTCTCCAGCTCTTCAATAACAGACATCTTGGCATTTAATTTGGATGTTAAAAGGAGAATCTCTTTGTCCTTTTCACTGCATTCTTGCTGGTGCGTTTCAGTCATTACCAATGCTGCCCCTCTCAATGACCTTAACATGCATTCCATATCATTTCTCTTATTCATCGCATCTTTTAAGCATTGATTGAGCTCTTCAATTAATACTTCTTTTTCAAGAAAATAAGTTTTCATCCTCCCAAGTTGTTCGGAGATCAAATTTTTTTTCTGAGGGAATGAACTGGAAATATCATCAAGCTGGTCAGAGATGTCTTTGAGAGCCTCATGCCCACCAGTAAGAACACCTTCAATCTCATTGGTCAATCGTTCCCATTCTTCTGACAGGTTTCTTAATTGATTTTCTTTGTGTTCTAGCATTTGAGCTAATCTTGTGTTCTCTTGAGTCCTCGCACATAAATTCTCCTCCAGATCTTTCATCTCAACTTGAAATAGAACTAACTTCTCCCTGGTATCCATCTCTTTCAAGCTACTATCTTGGACTTCCTGTTGAAGAACAGCAAGTTCTTCTTGCAAGCAAATAATCACCTCAGCAGTTTCTGCCTCGACCTGCTTGCTGACTTCATCCCTTTCTTCTTCTTTAGATGCTTGAAATGAATGATCAGTTTGATACCACTGATTCAATCTCTTGGCCTTTTCAAGAGAATCATGCATCTTCTTCAACTTTGCTTCAATAGGAGAAACATTACTTTCGGAGAGATTAAACGATGAAATATCTCTAAAATCTTGAGCATGAATATGCTCCTTTAAAGAAGAGATTTCAAGCTTATGTTTATGCAATATTTCAGCATAGCTGCTGTTAGAGTTACGGAGCTCCTCTAGCTCATTCATCGTTAGAAATTGCTGGGACTCAAGAACTTCAATAACAGATTTTGCTTTCTCAAGTTCTTCTTGGACATCTTCACAATTTTGAGTAATAGACAGAATCGTTTCCTTTGACGACTGAAGTTCTCTGTTCAGAGATTGTGCCATTTCCTCCGCTTTAAAAGCGTTTGACTTCTCTTCTTTAAGAATAATTTTCAAAATGTCCAACTCCAGTTGCAAACCCACAATATCTTCTTTGTGTGTCATAAAATCTCCGTACCTAGTTTGGCCCTTCTCTTGCTCCTTGGCCAATATTATCTGCTCGTTGAAAATTGGAACTTCCTTTATTGATTCCTGAAACGAGTAGCCATAATCAATTTCAAGAAAAGAGTTATAAGAAGAAATTAAAGACAGTCAGGGAAGTTTGGTTGCCAGATATATTTGCACAAACCTTCTAGTCTAGTAAGCAAAATAATAAAATAGTAATAATGCATCATTATATGTATAATCATCACGAAAGAAATTCTAATATGCTGTCCTTTTATGACAGCAAATAGAGATTTTTTTTTTTTTTAAAAAAAGGTTCCCTTATTATCAAATTCATGGAAAATACTGGAGAAAGTTGGTGTCTCGAAACTTGAATACTTTGATAATAAAATCATGCTAGGAAGTATAAATCTTGCTCTTTCTTATCCTCCTCTCTAAAGTAAAAGTTAATGGTACCTTCATGAATTCCGGACTGGAGTCATGCTCATGAGTTGCAGATCCAATGGTATTCAATGAAGTATTTAACTTGTCAATCTCCCTGAACAATTAGCACAAACAAAAGTTACAGCCAGGAACGGACAAAGGAAATATTTCAATACAAACAAAACCCAAAAACATGTAAATGAATTACACTTCTTACCCTCTGAGCTTTGCATTGTTTTCTAAAGTACAGTTTAACTTACGCCGGGTTTCCTCTAATTCACTCACAGTCCTCTTCAACTGTAAAAGAGAATTACGATTAGAAGTCAAGGTCGGGAAAATAAATCTTACAGCATACAATATTTTCAGGAATATGACATCCAACCTCCTCGCGGAGTGAATTGTTTTCCTCACTGGTATGAACAGCACCCTGTATCAATGGAAACTGAGATATATGAGGCTTCAACAAAATCAGTGGACCTGAATCTTCTTTCCCAGAATAACAATAAAAAACAGTGAGCAGATCTCTTTAAAGAATTTACATGAGAAGCTATGTTTGTGCCTTGATGGCTTTGCTGCTTCGAATTTCCATCAAGGAAGAGAATTAGCTGCCAAAGGGAGAAATTCTGGGTCAAAGGCATGAACTAATTTGAGAAGCAGAAAAAAGATACGAACTATTGGATAGTTAAGATACCTGATTCCGCAGTTCAGATACTTCAGCCAATAACATCTCTCTCTCCCCTTCTTCATAGAAGTCTTGAAATCTACAAGTTCCAACACGAATATTTTTAAAATAAAATAAAGAACTCGGGAATAAAGCCAACCCGGCAAGCTGAATAAAATTGCATTTGTTTGAAAAAACTACCGTCTAACTTGCTCTAAAAGCCTAATATTTTCCAGGGCAAAGCGAGTCACTTCCGGATTCCTATCAACTCTTGCACGCAGCAGCTGGATTTCTTCTGAAAATTCCCTGTTCTCTTCCAGCAAATAAGCATCTGCCGATGTCAAGCCACCAAGAAGAGATTCCATTCTTTGAATTTTGTCTTCTCTAAATTTCAACATCATTTTTGTGCACCTGGTGTCCTCTTCTCTTTGACTAACCTGAAAACCAATGCCACCATGAAATCTAGCTTTCGAAAGAGCTAAACACAAACGACAAAACAAATTCTTCATTTATTTCCAGAGATACCTGTCTCACCATAAAAGAGAAAGTGGGAGAGAGAAGAGAGAGTTACCAGACGGTTCAAGTGCTCGATTTCAGCTTCAAGCCGTTTAATAGAAGTGTCTGCCATCTGTTCTCTCCTTAGTGCACCAGCAAGTGTAGCTTCCAGTGATTTTAACTATGAAATCACCGGCAAAAGGAGAAAACAGAAAACCAGCAGGTAACATGTCAAAACCGTTTCTTTTAAAGAAAACACATCTGAATAATGTAATTAAAAGGACATCAGAGGCATAGATCAACTTTGAATTTGTCCGTTTAGATTCTCTCTCTTTTGACTTGACATATTTAATTAATTGAACTTAGATTAATTGACCATGTTATTGAATTGAGTATTCTCAGATGTTTCCAGATTGAAGGCTAAATTAAATGCGCATATGTTAATTATCCATTGACTCAAACTGCTCGTCATTTGCTTTCAACCATTAGCAGCAATTATCCAGTGATGGAATCAGATGGCTGAAGAAAAAACAAAGAGGCAAATTACAACTTGATGTACCTGTTTACATGACATTCTGAGAACAACTTTAGATGCTTTTCCAAGTAAATTACCCTGGTGATCCGGTTCATCAGGTGTCCTTTCACTACAACCATCTTCATCCTTGTTCCTTGCATCTCTGTCTATTGCTGAACCAAAGGATAATGATCGAGAAATCTTTTCATGTTTGAGAACAGAAAGCTCTTCCTATTACAACAACAAATCACGACTTTCGATTGTAAATTATTTTTGTGATCAATTTGTACAATTTAAGAGCCATATGAAACTAGCTACCACCTTTAGCAAACGTATTTGATGTTGCAGAGCAGCAACATCTTTTGATGAATCTTCATTGATGACAGCCTTTGTCATGAAAAAAATGAAAAAGGCAGGTTAATATATCCAGTATCCATTTTGTTAACAATTTAAAAGGCCAATGTATCATCAAGCATAAACAAGCTTACATTATTCTGAATAAGTTTTGCTCGTTGAGCAAACTTTAAAGTGTTCAGTGTTTCCGCAGCACAGCTGAGGAAATTTAATTTAGTATTTTCATTAGTCGACAAAACAGAAAAAATAAGATAAAGCTTAAAATTTGCAAAAATAGAAAAAAGTTCCCCTATACGTAGAATCACATCAACATACCAGATAGACGGGCTGACGTTGGCTATCATCATTGTTTTTGAATTTCCACCCAAAGAATCCTGTATTACATTTTTCGAACATAACGATATGATTTTTTAGGTCTGGGAAAAATACAAATATCAATGGTTAGTAATGCACCTGAAGAAGAAACGTCAGCCTTGAATCTCTATAAGGAACATGCCTTGGTCTCCCATGTGCTACATCCACTAGGACCATTATTACATGACTACAAAAGCAAGACCTATGTTCACTTGCAATATCACCCTAAGAAAGAAAACAGAAGGCTTGTCAATGATGTGAAATAACAGTAATACCCTAGCGTTGATAGTGATTTATTGATGCTTGCAGCTTCCTTTAGACGCTCGCCCTCAGCACCAGAAGTCTTTTGCCTGATAGGGATAATAGCAATATAAATGGTGTGATAGCATGTGATTTCCCATCTATTTGAGAAATTAACTTGAAGAATGATGTAAACCTTTCAGAACCGGCAAGGTCAACAAGGTTCAGCCGAGCAAATCGAAAGTTAGAAGTTGAATCCTTTTCCCATCTACTCTCAATCACACACGTAAAAACACTATGGGAGCGACTGCTTTCTCTGTTCATATTTGTCGTGGCAACTTTCCTATTTGCAGAACCCTAAAAGCAAAACCCAGATTTTAAATGCTAGAGACAAACATTGTGCATGCACACATGCATCTGTGAAGATTGTGACAATCAGAGTAAACCAAAAGAGGAAAAAGAGTGAAAAATAGTCACCTGGCTCAAAAGCTGAAGAATGTCGCCAACAGTTTGGACCTCAAATTCGGATAGATTTTCAACATAAACGCCCTTTATGACGTCCTCGCGTAACTATGAATAGAAATGATAAATATGAGGAAACAACGATTAGCAATTGAGGCACCACATTATCCTATCAGAAAGGTATAAGTACCATCAAATTTGTAGAAGAAGGATCGAGAAGATCAGTTATTTGTTCATTATAAATCTCCAGGAAAGAGCATTTGCAATTGTATTTTAGCCGTTCATCTCTTCGTATTTCCTCCTCCTGAAAAATAAAGCACATGACAAAAGTGTCTTATTGCAATGAAAATGTTTAGAGAGTGCTTGGTGGATATTAGAATTAGATTTTTAGTAGATTGTGACACAAGTTTTTGAAATGTGTGGTTGAAAAGCTGTTGGACACATGAATAATATTGATTGTTTGACTTTGATTTAGATTAAAATCTGATTTTAATTATATTAGAAGGTGACGTGGCAAAAGCAGGCAAAGAGAGTTGAACTTACAGCTCTAATTCTTGCAAACAAGAATTCGAATATGCGCGGGGTCATTCCACGATTTGGACTAGAAGTGACTTCTAGCTCTTCAATCCCACCGAGCATTGTGTAAGTCTTCCCACTACCTGTCTGCATTATTAGTCCATTTTAATAGATGATATGTAGTTGATGTGTCAACTCAAAAAAGCGAGGTCCCTGACAATGCTTAAGTGATAATACCTATCATTTTATGAAGACATTTGAGGAAGAAAAACCTAGACTGTCGCTTAAGCTAGTAAACAGACACGCACTAGAAAATTAAATAGAGTCAAAGTAAATAGGAATTTCAGATGCAAGAATGACAAAATCAAGTTGAAGGAACTCCAGCCATTGCTTGTACTATCAGCTATCTACATTGACGATCACAGAACTAATCGAGACTATCTTCATGCAGATTATACTAAAACCGGCGGCTGGAAATTAGAGACCTTGGAAAATTGAAAAAACGCCCAGTGTGCACTAGAGGAAAAATAATGAAAGATAAATAAGTTTCTCTCTCAGGTCATAGATCCAATATCATCCTTGATTCAAAAAAAAATTTATCTATGCCTACAAATGAAAACAAGAAGCTCCTTCTTTATATGTGAACAAAAATCTGCAAAACCAAATGTTTGAACGCATTTGTGGTATTTTGTCAGAAATTTTGCATCAGCCACAAATGCTCAACTAGTCATTGTGTAAAATAATTATGCAAACAAGTCTAATATATTACCTGCCCATATGCAAACATACAGCTATTATACCCTGACAAGCAATTCTCCACCATGGGTAATCCAACCATTCTGAAAAGTGTCTCCTGCAAATTCACCACGAAGCATAGACAGGTAAATACTCTTTTTAGTGCAATACGTTTTGCAAATCAAAGAGTGTGTTTGTTCTCTATGGACCTGGTCTATTGTTTCACATGCTACATGATCAAACATAAATGGGGTCTCGGGCTGCCCTATCCAGGTGATGCATTGTGCACTCTCCTGCTTCAAGCACCTACTGTAACCATATGTACCTTTCTCCATGTTATTGAGAGGACGCACTCGTATCAAAACCTATAAAAGATATTATTAAATTAACATAATAAATATAAAGAACTTGACATATAGAGAACAATGCAATTCTAAATATTCCTAGATAAATTGAAAGGAATTTAAGAAGAAGAATGTAATTTGCAGAAAAGAAGCTTACTTGGACATTGTGTTCCATCCAGAAAGATGGATCTTCCTTAAGTTCAAAATGGGGCACCTCTACCGTATTAACAACAGTGGCAGAATTACAAGAACTTGGAATCCCTTTAGATAGTGCGGCAAAGTTGGCCATCCTAGCAGGCCCATTGGCCAGAGGCCTAGAACCACTGGCTAGACAGAGGCTAGGATTTGGAGGCTTGCTTACACTCTTAGTGGGCGTGCTTTGAGTCGAATTACACTCTGAATAACTTGAAGTGGCCCTTCCCACCATCCTAGTAGACCGTGGTGTATTCATATTCTCCACCGCCCTTCCCTCCTCCCTCAACTCAACGGCACTAGAACTCGAATTATTGTCACTCTTCTGGGCCCACCCAAAGTGATTTTTTGAGACGGGCCCTTGTTTTTCTGGAGTGGAATGCAGCACTGTTGAATCTGACTTCCTAGACTTTGGCTTATTGGGCGTTCTATCAGTTTTATTATCCTTAACACCACACAATTTTTGATCTATACCACCTTTAGAATTCTGAATTGATTCTTGAATTGCATATAGAGGGGGCCTAGGAGAATCCTTGATAATCTGAGGACCCAGAGAGTCCCTCGGATTCATAGGGACATTCTCAATTTCCTCTGCGTTGGGATTCTTGCCGGAATTTCGGCGCAAAAATTTGAAATCCCTCAACATTCTGTAACCCCCGGAAATTAAAACAGAAATTATAAAAAGAAGAATGGGATATTTCAATAATTCTTAATTTCTTGGAGGTATACCTGTAAGAGGAAACGAAGAAAAGAGCTCCAAAACTACGAAACCCTGAAATTTTTTCTTACTTATGCAGAATGAAAGAGCTCGTATTCAGCTGGTTCCTTGGTGGGATTCAGCTAAATCTTGAACCAAAAGTTATTTCCATTTTTCTCTCAAGATTTCACCTGGATTCTTCGATGCTGAAGAAGAATAAGGGTCCCTCTCTCCCTCCTGTCTGAGTAATGTGACAGTCTCAAAATTGTGAGTAAAAAGTATGGTGGGGCTCAAGATAGACGGCTGAGATGAGATCTAGAATTTGAAATTAGGGAGCATGGCGCTATGGGATTTTGAATTGGTTGAGAGTATTTCCTAAGAAACGATGTAATAAATAATAATTGATGTTAAACCTTAAAACGGCTATTTGAATTATGCCCCCGTTTGGCCCACATTAAATATCTCGTTCTCATTCTTCTACTCATTTTCAACCACACATTCTTCAATAAAATAATATTTTCCATCACATCAATAACTTTTCCTTCTTTTTCAACCACACATTCTCGATCAATCTACTATTCCAAAATACATTCTTNTTGTGAGTAAAAAGTATGGTGGGGCTCAAGATAGACGGCTGAGATGAGATCTAGAATTTGAAATTAGGGAGCATGGCGCTATGGGATTTTGAATTGGTTGAGAGTATTTCCTAAGAAACGATGTAATAAATAATAATTGATGTTAAACCTTAAAACGGCTATTTGAATTATGCCCCCGTTTGGCCCACATTAAATATCTCGTTCTCATTCTTCTACTCATTTTTAACCACACATTTTTCAATAAAATAATATTTTCCATCACATCAATAACTTTTACTTCTTTTTCAACCACTAATTTTTCATCAATTTACTATTCCAAAATAATATTCATCAAACACACTTTATGTCGACAATTGTAATGTTGGACCCATTTTTATTAACACAAAAAGTCCTATGGTGGCAAAATTTAGCCATCTTTGGTGGCAATTATAGAGAAATTGACAAAAAAAAATTAATGTTTTGAATAATATTTTTTGTAGAATATGTGGTTAAAAAGTTAAAAAATATTTTAGATCTACATGTAAAATATTTTATATAATGTGAGTGTGATTAAAAATGAATATGATAATTAAAAGGAGTCGAACAGTATACCAAATGAGCATTTAAATTATGCCCTTGTTTGGTAGCTATCATTTGGGAAAAACATTATTTTGAATGGTAAATTTTTTGAGAGCATGTAGTTAAAAAGTAGGAAAAAGAATTTGAATTTACATACAGAATATTTTAGCTCGTGTTTGGTGGCCTTTTTTTTGGAAAAAAAATATTGTTTTAAATAGTGAATTTTTGTAGAATGTGTGATTAAAAAGTAATGAAAAGTTTTAGGTTTACATATATAATATTTTATTGTATGAATGTATAGTTAAAAACTAGTATATAAAAAAGAGTTTTGAAAGAATTGAGAAACAAAACGTTGGTTTATTGTGCGAATATGTGGTTGAAAATAAGTATATAGAAAAAACAGTTTTGGAAAAAAAAAACATGAGCTAAGAATATGTTCGATTTGTACATTTCATAAAACTTACAAGTACTATCACTTTTTCATCATTTCTTTCTGTTTACAAACAACACGATTTATAGACTCATCCCAAACCCTCTGTTTGATTCTCATTATTTTAAAAATACATTTTTCTCTCTCTTCTTTTTAATCACACGTTTTTCAATAAAATAATATTACACGCAAACTCAAAACTTTACCTTATTTTTTAACCACACATTCTCTATCTATCATTATTCGAAAATACATTTTTTGCCAAATAATGGAGTTCAAACAAGCCCCAAATATACACTTACAATGTAGTAATAATGAGTTTGAAGTCATTTTGGCAAAGGTGAAAGATCAAGGTTAATTATATTTGCACTACAACTTTAGGTCCTGTTTGGTAGGATTTAAAATCCAATTAAAATTAAAAATATGGTCGTTATTGGGTCCTACCCGTTTAATAAAAGTCAACCATAACGACTAGTTTTTCAATTTTAATCCGATTTTTAATCTCTACCAAATATCATCTTAACTTTTTGCATCATGTCTCAATTGTACTTAAGATTTTCAATCTCTGTTCGTTTTAGCATTTATAATTTTTTTGTTGCATCCTTGTTGTCAACCTTCTATTAATTAGGCCATGTCATCTTCTAATAACAATTTTCGTCTAAAAAATATGATAAGATGGTGTAAAAAGATTTATTTACTCTTATTATTCTAAAATAAGCAAATATATATATATATATATATATATATATATATATAACAAATACAAAAATACGATTAAGTATTTTTCCCTTATTGTAAAACAAGCTAAAAATTGAATATTTGGATAAAAACGTCATCAAGGAATATATGTGATTATTAATAGAAGATTGACGATAAAAGTGCAATGAAAAGTATGTAACGAGTAAAAGTCAAAAACCTTCAATGTAACTAAAATGTGATGCATTTATAAA
>CAIGRL010265917.1:0-12300 GCA_903798325.1 Fraxinus xanthoxyloides | reverse complement strand
AAATATCATAACAATGGTTCATTTTATCCTAGCAATGTATAAAACTAGCAAAACATATCGAAGTTACACAAAATCATATTTAAGTGAAAATACGTATGTCGAATTTTTGATAAATTGAGAAAATGAAGATGAATTTGAGATTTTGAAATCTTGAATCTCTTCAATGGTTTCTTGATGAATTTCCATTTGCGCATTCTCTTCTTTACCCAAAAATCAAGTTTGAATCTTCATTTGATTTAATTTTTGTAAGTCCTCTTCAATTCTCTCACAAAAAACCACGAATTTTCCTCCTTTGATGAAAATTGATATGTATACGAAAGGTCTCTAATATGTATTCTACTTTTAGGTATTTGTATGAATAGAGAATTAGTTGAAAATCACGTCCAAATTGGTTTCCAAAAGAGTTCCATTCAAATAAAGAAAGTTGCCTTCACGGCGGATTTTTTTTATCTCTGCACAACAATCAGTATTTTGGTCATAACTTTCTTTCTCCATATCTAATTGAGGCGATTCAAAATGTTTTGGAAAGATAATTCAAAGGGTTACAACTTTACTGGGTATATAATGTTTCCAACTCGAACATTTACTATGCCAAAAATGAATCTCAATCTTTGACTAAAAATTTGGAATATACCTTGTGTGATTGGAAATTGATCTTGATACTATTTTGATCATTTTCAATTCCTTTTTGAGTTTTAATTCCATCCAATTGTCTCGTATAAATCTTCAAAGTATCATCTTGTGGTTCGAATCAACTATTGAATATTTACAATTTGGTCCTCAAACTTTGGACTTTGCCATTTTTCCTTGATTTTCTTTTATTTCTTTCAATTCCTCATTCAACCATTGTATTTAACCTATATCATATAAATTAAATACAATCAGTTTAGGATATATTTTGTCAAGATTGTGAAGTATTGATATTTTAAGTCCCAAATAAGTGTGTAAAATACACTTATCACTTGCCATTTTTGTGCTTTGTCCTATGCGTTTCTTCTTTTCCGAAAGTAATAATCCTTTGTCACTACGGGATTGATCCAAATATTTTTCCTAAATTTGTTTATTAGTAGGACATACACTACAAGAATTTTATGTTTTCCCTACAAAATTTACTTGTAGCAAAATGTTATTATTTGTGGGAAAAAATCTTTGCAGACAAAAAGATTTTGTAAACACATTTGTGGGGCAAACATCGAAGGAACAGATAAAAGACGTCAGATTTTTTACATTTGTGGGCTAAGGTTTTCCGTATGAACACTTTGTAGACGAATACAATATGTTGCATAAGTTTCCCCTGACAAAATCATTCGTCTGCTAAACTTAATTTTGCCTACGAAACGGTTTCGCTTTCCCCTAGAAATTATATTATGGGCTAAATCGTATTTTCCCTACAAATAATTTTTTGTGCAGAACAAACATTTGTGGGCTAAAAATATAAGCATTTTTCCAACAATTAAAAATTTATGGCAATATGGTAAAAATTATTTTGTGGGATAAACCCTGTTTTTCTCTACAAAAAATTTTTCGTGGGAAAAGCATATTTATAGGTTATTATGAAAGAATTCATATGGGAAACTAAATTATTTTCATATGTTTTATTTTTCATTTATATTGTAGTAATTTTTTGAAGCTTATTCAAAATAATATAACAATAAAAAAGGCAATAAATTAATTAAGACACGTAGTGTCAATCAATGTAACACGGAATCCAAAATACTTTATCAAAACAAAAATAAAAACCATTCAATAAGTATGGTTACGTATAAAGTTAAAATTGTATAGAAAACATGATATGTATCTATTATTATGCACCTAAAAAAACATAGCTCTTCATTTTTTATGAATTAGATATGCAATTGATCATCACCAAAGTTGTTTTCTTCAACCTCTATAGTATAATCTTCCTCATTAGTATTATTATCTATTGACAATAGTGTAAATGGTGGTACAACAAAGCCAAGAACTTATGACATAGCTAGTGCATAGAACGATGCCAAGACTGCAACGTAGAATTGAATTGTTGCTAACTTTCAACTTATTTTGCGTCATTTTCTCCATCTACACTCGAGTGGCTTATTCCACCTTTCGAGCAGCACATTTTGCTTCTAACCCCTTCTCCATACTGTGTACATTGGAAGAAAATGTCACAATTCTCGAAGGCGGCCATCTTCTAACCCACGAATTTGATGTCCGAGCTTCGCTTTTAGAACGGACATCATGATATTAAGTCTAGCCTCATATCATCTAATCTCCTCCAAAGGGGTATCTTCGGGAAGCTACTGCTCTTTTGTCCTCTCTGCAAGATATTCATATTCTTTGACAAGTATTCCATCCTATGAACACAACCCACAAAAGATATAAAATAAACCATGAAATCAAAATCTGCAACAGATATAACATAGTTTATACAAGAGATATAGTTCAACTCAAGAGATATAATTCACCCACAAAAACATTTTGACCATAGCAATGCCCATTTTCAAAATAGCCACATAAAAAGCATCCAAAAATTGTCATACTACTTAATCTCATGATAATTTTCTTATCATTTTTTACACCCTGTTTGATGCACATTATTCTCCAAGAACACATTTTGAATATTGATTCGATGAAAAATATGTGGTTAAAAAATAAGAAAAAGTCTTGAATTTGCATGTAATATTATTTTATTGAAAAATGTGTGGTTGAAAATAAGAGAGAGAAATGTATTTTTCGAAGGATTGGTATCAAACATGGTGTTAATGTAACTTCACAATATAATTTTTTTTATGTCTAAACTAGTAGATAAAGCATGATAAAGAAAATAAAAGAAGTGTTATTGAGTCTTTCTTATATGTTGAGCTTTAGCTACATTATAAGTCCAACACTTGTTCTTCCCTGCATAAGTGAACATGAAGGTGTCGAGTTCGGAAACCGTCCTAATAATAAAAATGTATGTTTCAAACATTGTATTCAAATTATTAGCAAAATTATTTAATTAAGTACATGCTCATAACATATAAGTTCACTACCCGTGTCATCTCTTCCACTATATATGTAAAACATACTTGCATGCTTTTAACGGAAATTTAAATAGTAAAACTTATTTGAAACCACCAAAACGAGGTTGAATCACTTGTCTTTTGTTTGCTTGTCTCCTACACTTCTTTGTACTCACTCCTTGGTCGGGAAATTCGATCACAAATAAAGGAATCTAATAGCTACAATCCAAGAACCAATTTAGAGAAGATATACTTCAAAAACAAACCACCACCCACATGTATTTTTTTTCTCTCTTGATATTCGCACGAATTTTGTGTATGTTCTTTCTTGTTGTGGAAGTTGTATATGGGAGTTGTGGATTGTGGGGTGTTGAGTTTCAAATTCAATTTTCGCAACTTCTCCCTCCAATAACACTCTCATATAATTTGGGTTGGGTCAGATCGGGTTAGCCCACATGGGCGACCCATTTTCTTTCAACATCTCCCACTCGCACATTATGGGCTTGACCTGATTTTAATATCAATTATTTTGATCTCAACATCTCTAAGTTCATATAGGTAAATGGATTGTGCGACCAACGTGTTAATTCAAGAGCACACAACACTATACACCTGTTAGGGATATATAGTAGCTCTAGAAGAGGAACTATATTTCTCGCTATACCCTAGATATATTTTGTAACACCAGATTGAGTACAATTTCAAGATTAAGCGGGAAAAATGGGTTATAATTAAGCAAATTAAATAAGGGTATATTAGTAAACGAATAAAAGGAAAATTTGTTAATAAATAAATATTATTATATAATTGAAAAAAAAAAAGGAAAGTTAGCTTATATAAATGAGATAGATATATTATTTTTTATTTTTTATCACTTATTTTCACCGGCTTACCATCAAATTATTATATTATTTTCTTCTATTTTACATTAACATAAACCTGTTTTAGCCTATATAAATGAGATAGATATATTATTTTTTATTTTTTATCGCTTATTTTCACCGGCTTACCATCAAATTATTTTCTTCTATTTTACATTAACATAAACCTGTTTTTGTTTATCTTTTTCTTCATCAAAATTTTTAATTTCATACGTTTTTTCCCCTCTGTTAAAAATAAAATCTTACGTTGAATTAAGATGAAAATATTGACCAACTAATGGTTTGTGCTACTCATTTTAATAAGTTGATCTTTTAATATGGAACCCTAAGCTTTAATATAATATCACAACTCATTAAACTCCAACAAATGATTCAATCAGATTAAGATTTAAAAAAATGAGCACATGAATTTCAAAATTAATTTGTTTAAATGAGTTACCATCTCGCAAAGGCATATTAATGGATAAAATTTCACATTGAATAAAGATGAAAACATATACCAATTTAAAAGGGTTTGAGCTACTCTTCTTAATAAAGTTGACATTTTAAGATGGAACTTCAAATCCTTATACCTCCGATAAGCACGTTGAACCACTTTTTAAACAAGAATCATAATCCATAATAGAGAGATGCTACACTGTCGAGGAAAAATGGATTAAGCTATTTGTACAATGTTGGTTGACGTGTAAATTGGTAAAAAACTGTTATTTAAAAAATAAGTTGCTCAAATTGTATAAATCAAAAGCTAAACCTTGATTTAACTGCATAATGCAATACTTTGAAGAGATTTGTCAAAAGTACGGTAATAAATTAGATGTTTTATTTCTGTAAGATTATAAAAAAAATGATTTTGGAATAAATTAATTGAAATGTCCTAGTTGTTGGATTGCTTATACTGTTCAACTAAAGAAACGAGGTACAATGGTGTTCATTTGTTTGTTTTTTTCTTGAAAATGGGCTATCATTTGATTGACATGTTATTAATGAGATGAACAAGTTCTGTTGCACGAGTTTTTCTTTTCATCAGCCTTACACAATTAGATAGATTTGGTTCTTGATGTAAACTTATTCTTTATCAGGAACTGAGTACACAGAAGCATCAAATTATTTTATATGGAACCCCTTTATGCATCTTATACAAAACACCACTCCGCTGTAAAATTTCACACTCATAAAACTATATTTTCAGGACGTGTGAGCTCTCTGTAATTCTTTCACAAGCAATTTTGAAGAAGATATGGTTCCGGTTGCTCCCAGAAGCACGCCGCTCATTATCAGAATCATATTCAGAATCAAGAGAGGCCTTGTTAGCTGCCTCCAGAATATCTTGGTGTAGAAAGCGCAAGGAAAAATAATGCAAATTCCTACACTGACTAGGGAGCCGGTGAGACTGAGAACATACTCAAAGTATGGCACAGAAAGAGCAAGGATGAGTATTAATACAAGTAGAATCGAGCCAACTGTGCCCCTTATGATCATCTTTGTTCTGGATTTCATTAAATGTGGAAGATTTTGTTCTAATTGAGTTGCGAATGGTGCAAATTCAAGTGCATACTTGGTCATGGGAGTAAGAACTGTTGCCCATAGAGCAATCTTTGTCACAATAAGATTCCGAGGCATACTGAGGGTGATCTGAGAATCAACTTGGGGGCCAAACAATTTGGCTCCCATGAACGCCAAGGCCGTGTAAAGCAATGTAACCAGTGAGAAGCTCACAATTGACACCTGTAAAGAGGATGAAAAAACATTAGTTATTAATGTGTCCAAGTGACATTAATGTCTAATGAAAAGCTTCAGATTCTGTTTTTATATCAGACAGAGTAGGAACATTTTTATTTGTCTTATTCTGTATCACCATGGATATATTGTTGCACACTAAATGTTACAGTATTATCACTTTTGCCAAACTTGTCCCACTTTGTTCATGAATTTTCTTCAGAATGGGACAACTATTTTGCCATGTGTAATCTAGATCTATCAGGAATTATATCAAATACTATAGGATAGAATTTTTCATTGTAGCGATGTAAATATTTTCTTCCCACATATTTCTTGCATTCGTTGGACTGTGTGGAGTCTAATTATAGTGTATACTTATCCCGTTGACTGCAAATAAACCTTATGAGGCGTATGTTGCCTTAATATTTTCTATTACATTAAAGATTTTAGGAGGCAGATTTTTGGGTGTGCAGATCACTTAGAATTCGTGCAGCAACATAGTGGATATAACTGTCACATTGAACATTGAGGGTAAACTACTGTAAATTTGTGTGAGCTTTGCTTGTTTTCTGATTTTACTACTGCTTTCGTCATTATGGTCCCTAACAACATCTCTTGATCCGTTTCATTTCTACAATTTCAAGACAATGAGAAGTAAAACAAGTTCAGGTAACTTGCCTTGGTGAACTTGGAGGGGTCTTTCATGGCTGTGTAAATGTTGGGGAAAACAATATGACCGGCAAAACTGAAGATGTAAAGACCAGAAATGGCAGGAATATTTCTGAGTTGGAGGGCTGGAATGCTGTGATTGGCCTTCACACCTCCAAAAACTGCGGTGCAGGCCACCGTTACAAAAATGAGAAGTGACATGAGAATCCCACCAGTGGATAGGAAAGATATAGAAGAAAGGTCCCTAAGCCACAAGCTTGGAAGTGCCACCAATATTGCAATTGCTGTCAGAATTTGAGATGTTCGTAAGTTATTCCATCCTAAATTTATTCTGATGCCTAGAAACACTGTGGCTAAGTTGTCATGAAGCGAGATTGTATAAGAAACAAGGGCCATGAAAATCTCCATATAGATGAAAGTAGTAGCTACAATTCTTCCTTTTGATCCAAAGGCATGCTGCCCAATATCTTTATAGTCTCTTGATTTGGGGTTTTTGTGCAAACATTTCCCAAGTAGATGGGAACTATAAGCACATGCCACCCCAATTCCCACAAGCAGGAAAGCAGAAGCCCATCCTCCATTTTCCAAAGCATATGGAGTTGAGAGTTGTCCTAGACCTGAACAAGATTAAAGATGAAAAAGAAGTCAAAATTTAGTCTGCTAAATCGTGTATTGTTGTCCATTGAGAGTGTTGTGTACTGAACATTCTCGGTGTACAAATTAAAAATTGGTATCGATTACATGTTATATATTATTGCTAAATAACATACAGAAAAAAGAAAGTGAGTTCTCTACATCTTTCGTCAAGATAGAGAGATATTTTTGATATGCTGGACTGGAAATGATTAATGAAGAGAAATAAGTGTACTGTGCCGTTCAGTGTTGTGTACCAAACGTCTCGGTATCCAAATCACAGATTAATAATGATATGTTCTGTACTATGCAAGTCGTGAATAAATAATAAACATATATACGATTAAGTGAGTTACCAATAAGCATTCCGCTCATGTTGATGACGGCATGAAGAAAAGAACTGTTAGTTTCTTTGTGACCTTCACCATCCTTTTCATGAACCAAACTCTCCAAGTCTTTTGTGTTTCCATGGAATTTGACATTAGTTTCCTCTGTGCAGACGTCCAAACTCATCAACTGGGCATCTAATTTTTCAGCATTTTTCTCGGCTGCCACTCGATTCTGATGCTGCAAACAGTTAGAATCCAGGCAAGGTAATTTCTCAGGGGATTTCCAGATTTTTCCCCACATAATTCTTGGTGACTAAGTTAGAAGCAGATGGCTAGGAATCTTACAGAAGAGTGAGAGTAATTGAAAAAGTATTTGTTTCAAGGTGAACGATAAATTTTGAAAATTTGGGGTGAGTATTTATAAGTGGAGGAATAGATTCATTTTTTTAATATTAATTGTTCCCATGTTTTTGGTGGCATAAGCGCATTCCCATGAGCGAGGAGAATCTATATCTAGATAATTGTTTTGGTATGAGAATGAGATGGTAATCTAACACCGTTTAAAATTATAGACGAGGTAGTTTATCTTTAGTATATAGTATGTGAAAGGCCTTGCGTTCAAACTACTACCAATTATGACATCGTATACTCTTTAAATTTTCGTATTTGAAAAAAAGAAAAAAAAAACCTCGGTATTTGAGGAAGCTTATCAAAGGCAAAATTAAAGTAAATAAATGTGTCAACTCTCTAGCAGTTCAAATTTTTTCTGCACAAGAAGAAAGTTGAAAACTAGATGATGTATACATGCATACATGCATGCAATTGAGTATCACTGCCTAATTTTGTGTTGTATCACAATAAATCCAGCGGGATTTATTACATCAATTAGCAAATAATGGTCATACATCATCAAGAGCTGTTAAAGAATCAATGAAATCCATTTTTGCTTCAAATCGTCCATAAATTAAGTTTTATTTCCCATTGAGTCATGTACAATTTTACGGTACAATGGCTCTACAAGATAGTGTTACGTTGAAAACATTAATCGTGAAGTTCAATTCCTTGGAGTTTTAGACAAATCTAGTTGTTCATTTCAACTTTTTGGGTTCTAATTTAAAATCCAAGTTTCATGTTAAGATGTCAACTTTTTTCATAATAGTTTGAATATTGATTATTATTTTCATATTTAAGCAGTGTTCTAAAAAGCGCATCTAGGTCAAAACTCCTCACTTTGGCAATAAGCGGGAAATTAAGCGATCAACTGCCAAGTTGACCACTTAATGCGCGACTAGCGCACCTTATTGATTTTATTTTTTTTCCTTTTTTTAAAATTCTTTTTGTATGACTTTAGTTTCAAGTATTTCCTTTAAAAATTGTATAATTGACTAATTGTAGCAATTACTAAATAAATATAGTATTTTATAATTTTAGATGTTTGTATATATTATTTTAATTATTGAATTATTTTTAACTTGATTAAAAATTTAAGATAATATCAAAAATAAGAAAGCGTTTTTTTTGTAACTCTTATGCCTCGCATTGTCTAGGCTCGTAAAACTAGAAGTTTGGCATCCACGCCTAATCACGCTTTACGTTTTTTAGAATACTATATTTAAGTGAGATGAGATTTTACCTTTTCATAAAATTATTTTCTTGGGTGCTCGAACTTTCACCAATGTGCAATTAGAGTACTTAAGACTTGAGATTGAGAGAATGAAAAAGGGGATTCTTGAACTGTTTGATCTTCTAGGTCCTTGTTCGTGCACGTTTCTGTATGTGTAACGGCGTGCATATGCTTGAATGAGAATATTTACTATTTGTTGAAAGAAATGTTTGGTGAATTTGCCAAATAGAACAATTTGCTCCTTTATTCTCCAGAAAGACTGGCATTAGTTACCTCTTAATTGGGCAGATGCTGAATACGTATCAAGCACTCCAACAGCCATGAGCACAAGATTCTCCTCAGGTTGTGTGTATCGTTTATTACGTAATTGAGGTATCTTATCCGTCTCTCCAAGAAAATAGATTTGAAGTGCGATTCTTTTTTTTTTCTTCTCACTATTTGGAGTACTCGTAAGGTTGCAATTTTGGTGCATTGTATTAGATGCTACATAAAATTTAGTATAGAATTGAAATGGATGTTATGGTGGATTGATGTGGACAATATTCTTTGATCTTTTGCAAAATGTTTCTTGTAAATGACTATTTACATAATATTTTTGACGAGGTATCAAAATGTAAGTGGAGAAATTATTTGATTGATGAGATTTTGATCCAAATCTCGCTATATTATTTGTTAATAAATCGTTATAAAAATTGTTATGTACATGTAACACAACTCTTGATCTCTAGTAAAAAAATGTCATATGTACATTGTATTGTATCTATTTCAACACATTTGTACCCACCGCAATATATTTTGCGGTTGATAGTGCACAATTTTCTTCTATCTTTTAATCAAAAAAAGTCATCTATACGATGTATATTATTTGGTTCAAAACATTTGTACTCAAAGCATTATGTTGTGTGGTTGATAGTGCAAATGACATTTTTTTTTAACTAAAAGATCAAAGAATCACTACTATACATTCTAATTTTATACTAAATTCCTTACACGGTCTAATGCGGAGAACCAAACACCACATAAATGATAGGTGATAATATGAATCTAAAGTATATTTGAGAAATCTTAATTGGATAGACGTAAACAGTCTTAAATTTAAATGTTTATTTCAAAACTATATCGAGAAGACAAAAAATGATATTCGTACAATTGGAAAATAAAATATGTTTTTTGTACATTATCATTTACAATTTTTTTTTACAGATTGATGAGGTGGTGATAATTGAATTAAAACTATCAAAATCTTTTCACCACTTTACAGGAGTGAACAAGGTTTGATTTGGGCTGTTTGTGCTATATTTTGAATTCAAACCATTTCACTTTATTTGAAATTTTTCCAAACGAAATCATTATTTGCAGTTTGATTCAGTTTAAATCCATGATTTACATATCGGCATTATAGTAATATATTTAAAAACAAGTTAACATATAAGTTTAAACGAGAACTAATAATGTTAAATGTTAAATTATATTCATATTTGTCTGAANATTTCAAAACTATATCGAGAAGACAAAAAATGATATTCGTACAATTGGAAAATAAAATATGTTTTTTGTACATTATCATTTACAATTTTTTTTTACAGATTGATGAGGTGGTGATAATTGAATTAAAACTATCAAAATCTTTTCACCACTTTACAGGAGTGAACAAGGTTTGATTTGGGCTGTTTGTGCTATATTTTGAATTCAAACCATTTCACTTTATTTGAAATTTTTCCAAACGAAATCATTATTTGCAGTTTGATTCAGTTTAAATCCATGATTTACATATCGGCATTATAGTAATATATTTAAAAACAAGTTAACATATAAGTTTAAACGAGAACTAATAATGTTAAATGTTAAATTATATTCATATTTGTCTGAAATTCGAAATACAAACAAAAAAGCTTTGAGCGTGATTGGCCTATGTAGTTTTGTTGAATTATGATCTTGATTGTCGAAAATATACGCCTTTTTTTCTTCATTTCATATAATTTGGGGAAATTTTAGTTTAGTTTAGATATCGGGTCATGATGTTGTGTAGTAGACTTGTAAAATCATGGGCCAATAATGATGAATTTAATTTAATTTATACGATTATTTTAATGGACTAGTTGTAATTTATATTGCTAAATTAATATTTTTTTTCTAAGAAGTAAAAACTGTAAAATTTAAAAATAAATTTTTAATTAAAAAATAAAAATGGTTCGATTCGATTCAATTAGATTTTGTGGGATTTTTTAAAATCAAAAACTAAACAAAAACATTTTGAAATGGTTTAGTTAGGTTTGAAAGGAAAAAATCGCGGGTCCACGTGGACCCGAGTCAATGGTTTTCAAACCAACTAGTTCGGGTCAGTTTACTATTTTGTAATTTTTTTGTGCAACACTACCACTTAAACAATATTTGTGCTTATGTCATGTGGGTTGATGTCAAAATGAAATTAGGAGAATTTTTTTATTTTTTTGGGTTGTCGCTAAGTTATCTATTAATAAACAAATATGTAAGTTGTGATGAACATGTAGCAAAATTATTGTAAAATAAGGTACGCGAGGCATGTCTTCATAGTTTAGGTTCGCTTGCTAATGTTATAGCCAACAAATATTCTTTATTGCGTACACACTAAAACATATCTAATTCAATTCCTTCGTACTCAAACAAGTAGTTAGTTCGATTTTATCTTCCAAGTTTTGCTGTTACGATACTTCTCGTCTATCATGTGATAAAATGGAATTTAGGTATGGAATTAAAGGGTTGCGGAAGGGTAAGGAATCCTTGGATTCCAATCTAAATGAATTTTCCATTATTCCCCAAGATTTAGCATATCTTTTAATTGCATTTGTTAAGAGTTGCTATATAATAAGCAAAATGGGAAGAAACTGATGCCAAACGAATAAGTTGATGCCAATTTAAAGTTGATGTTTGGCACAAAAGAAATGCCAACTCAAATATCAAGTCACCTTTTATCAATTCCTTTATGTGCGTGTTGGGGATATGTCGATAGGGTTCACATTAATGAAAGTCAAACCCGAAAATATTTTGCAAATTCATGATATTTAAGAATGTATTTGATGAAATTGGATTTGAATAAAATTGATTTTATCGATGTGATTGAACAAGTTAATCTTCGATCGTGCCAACTTAAGGTTGCCCAAGTGATATATTACTCCGGACGGCCTTTGTCAAAGGGCTTGTAGGTTTAAACAGGTTGTGTACCCTAAGTCCAAGATAAGCTACTATTGTCGTGTGTTAGAAAATATAAATATAATTGAAATATAATTGAATAAAATTGATTTTATCGATGTGATTGAACAAGTTAATCTTCAATCGCTTGTAAGTTAAATGAAAAAGATATATGTCGAGCCGGCCTACAAATTTTATTTTATTTTATTTTAAAGTAGGCAGCAAAGGCCGCGCGTGAGCTGGACTCGTTGAGCCACACGAACTGACCCGGACTCGAGCCAACCCCCCAAAATGGG